>BMAO01002359.1:0-34137 GCA_019973975.1 Trichonephila clavata
CGTTATTTTAATAAATCAGTTAAATAAGACACACATTTTTTCAGGGCTCATAATCTTATTTATAAATTGAAATTGAAATTATTAGTTTGTGAAATTTCACTTTAGGTAGCTATGGAGCATGAATTTGTGGAGCATGTTTTATTTTAGAAATATATGATTAATATAAATTAAAAGCTTCATGAATCCAATGCAACTGAATATTCGATAAGAAAAATTTGCAATGTACTTATAATCCAGGTAAAATTAATTTGGTTCACTTGAGATCCAATCTTAAGGTTTAAGATTTTATTAGTATATATCTTTCCTTTTATAGAACAGTTGCTTGAAATATTTAGATGTTTCATAAATTATATATTAAACAGTACTCATGAAAATATACAATACATTATATCTGATATTTCATATCAGCATTCAAATAAATTATTCACTTAGCGGGATGAAACAGAAAATATTTCTAAATTTCTAAAAATTAATAGTTTTTTTTTTTATAAAAGAAATAGTTTTGATTAATTTAAGGAAATTAGGTTCTTTTAGAATTAAATAAATAATAATATCGTAAATATTAGAAGCAAAGGCATTTTGTTATAACTGTATACTTTTTTCGCGTATCAGATATTTCAATTTTGTATTTCAAATACACTAAATATTTTTAATTATATCTAATTTTTTTTGAAAATACCTTTTACTAAAAATTTTCAAATATGATTGTGATATTATTTCTATTTTGTGTATGGATAAATGCGAGTAGTGTACAATATTATAGTGTATACAAACTCAATAATTTTAAAATATTAATATTATATTTTTTAAATAAAAGTTAATTTTAATTATTGGGTAACACATTAAAATCCAATGTTATAAAAGAAAAATTATTAAATAAGGATGTAAAATTTAAGAATAATTATGTTTAGAATACTTTAAATTCTCGTTAAAAATTCTTATATCAAGGTAAAAGTTAATAATTAGAGTAATAATACATTTAATGTTAAAATTTATGGATGATTCTGCTTTCAATTTGTACAAAGTTTTTACGATAGATTTCATTTGCAACGATCAAAAGTTTTTAAATATATATAATTTGATTCGGCACATACGTATTATCGTAACAATGCCTACTTTAAGATAACTCGCCAATTTGGCAACTCCGATTTCGAAAGTGTCGTATACGCTGAATTGAGAACCGCATGCTTCGTTTTATATACTGTCGCTTATATGGTAGCGCTAATACGCATGTACCTTTGAGTCTAACCATTTGTGTATAACCTGAATTCATTTCTTATGAATTATCATTTTGCATAAACTAACTAATATTTCCTCTTATAGAATTCATGCTAATTATGTTATTACCAATTTCTTCACAAAAAAAAAGCCACCGTCAAATGCCGCAGTCAATAATGACCTGAGCACTTAAAAAGCAATAATATTGATGATAGCGCATTTGGCGGTAATTTTTGATTATTCGACGTCTTAGTATTTAGCTAAGTTGGATACTGCAGAATCATAAGTGTTCAACACATTTTCGTGCTTGAATAAATCAGCAAAAAAATTCGTTCAGTGAAATGTGTAAAATAGAATTATTCTGCAATTATCCTTCATTAAAAAAATATTCTTTAATTAAACATCAGGATATTTTTTTGATTTCTCATTTTCAATTGGGGCAATTGATATTACACACGAATTCAACATGCTTTTCTTTTTCTGAAGGATAAGTCTTAATATATTTAAAAATACGGAAAAGTGGTTTTCCGATGAAAATAATTTATTTGTAAAACAATTTCCAAAGTATCATTTTTATTGCTTAGAGCGATAAATGAATTTAAGAGTTGCATATCATTTCTTTTTAATATACTGCATTTTTATCTTCAAAAATTTTAAAACTAATGCAAGTTTTGAAGTAGGACACTATAACGTTTATCTCATTGACTTGAATTGAAATTGTGATCCAAATTAAATTAATAAAATCCTGCATAAACATTGTCATTTTTAAAAATTAACTTCTCATTTCTAGAAATATAATTTGCTTATATTACTTTAAATCTTGATTTCAGAGTTGTCTCTTAGCGACATGTCATTTTGTAACGATAGTGGTAGTATGAACATCAATCCTAGATTCTTCATAACTCTTAATTAAATAGTATTAATTTATTAATATAAGCAAAACAAATTTTAAAATATGCATGGTAATTTATCTGAAAAAAATAATCATAAGATTTTATAGCATAAGAATTTTGCAACCATTGTTAAATCCCTATTCAAAATTTTAATCATATTACCCCTTTTTTCTTGTTGAAAAATAAGTTTGTTATAAGTAAAAAAAAGGAGTTTGTGACGGGTGCTTACGCGTTTCACTAACCTTCTCTCGCATTCTTTAAATGTTTTTATTTATTTCAACCAATCTCCACCGAGAGCCAAAAGTGTGATTTATGCAAATAAGATATTTCATAAGTTCAGGTTTAGCAAGTTCGAAAAAGATTTAAAAGGGGGAAATGAAATGAAGAGAAAAATGAATTTAGAGAGTACTTTTTCTAGTGGAAATAGTCGTCGGGAGAAAGTTTATTGAAAGGTGAAAATAAAATCAGTTCAAGATAGAACTGAGAGATAGTTGAGATTGAAGCCACTCATTAAAGGGATCCAGATATTGAAGAAATAGTTAGAGAAACCTGCCATAATAAAAGATATCAGGTTAGTTGATTTCACAATTTAAGTATAAGTGTTTAGTTTAATTGTACGCGTTGACCGCCGTAGATTCCGTTAGGATTCCGTCGTTCATAATTATTGAATCTTCTCATACTCCACTGTGTTTTATTGTTCTTAAAATTTAATAGTATTTGTGTAATTTCTCATTAAGAAAAGTTAATAAATAAGATTGATTTATTAAATAAGTAGTAATTCATTATGAATTCAACACATTCAGATTTAGATAATACACGAAGGGGAGTTAATAATCTTAGAGGTAGTGATAGACTACGACAAGTTAGAATTATATCATATGTTATTAAATTGTAAATGGCACATTATTCTTTTAAAAAGTATTCGTTTTATAAAATTATCTTAGATAATTATTCGAGCTTTTGTAACACAAAAACCATTGTATTGAGCATTTAATAATAAAATAAATCACATACAGAAAGAAAAATATTTAAAATTATCTGTCAATTCCATATAAGATAGTAGCTTGTTTTAACTAGAATACTTTCATGTGGCACACAATTGATCGCATAAAAAATGAATCCGATTCATTTTGTTAAAGACAGCATAAATATTAAAGACAAAAATTCTTCATGGACAATATGTGTGTGCATTTTTAAAAAAAACTCACATTGAACGTCTTAACACGCGTTTCAAAAACAGACTTTACGCACTTTTTGATGCAAGAGTACATTTTTTAAGTGCCAAAAGCGGATAGTACAGAAAAAATGTTTAATGAACATATTGAATGATGAGAAAAGGCTGAATGGATAAAAATATTGATATTTTAAACAAAAGAATCTTATATATAATGCTACTGAAGTTTCTATCAAACCAATTTTAGAATATGTTGTAGCTATGAAACAATATTAATGAATTGATTGCATCACAAATTAATTACCACAACATCAAACTACGATACAAGGAATCAGGAATTAAAAAACACTTGTAAAAAGTTTACGTTGCTTAATATATATTTTTGTTCTAAAATTAAAAAAGAAACACTCTCTCAGGTCTTATCTCAGACTTGATAATCCTTCCAACTTTTCATAGTTACTTATATTTATGTCATTTGTCACCATAATCAGGTAACTAAATAACTGAACTTTGCATCTGCAGTTAGGAACTGAGCTTGTGTATATGTATATGTGTGCGTGTATGTGTGTGTATGTATATTGGGTGTACTAAAATATTGCCCATACTCCGTACAGCCAGATTTTTAATTGGGAGAACATAAAAATGACCAAAGAACTCTACTTGTACGATCGATAGCTTAAAAGAAAAATACTATAAATGATCATGCTCAATGGTTCGCGATGGGGCTCGACACATTTATGAGCACCTGAACGTGATTGGCTAGATGTGACATACCCCTGCCGAGGGATAAGACGTGAGGGTCCTGTTCTATGGCCACCACGATCACCAAATATCACACTGTTGGATATTTTTCTTTTTGGCAATCTCAAGGAATTGGTATTTCGAGATGTAATGACAACTGAAATGGAGTTAGATGCTCGTCAGCGATCTGCTTGTGCTTTAATGGACACTACGCTGGTGCGACATGTGAACTCATTCATTCTACGGCGCACTTAAGCTTGATTTAATATGCACGGCTGGCACTATAAACATCCGCCTTTTTAAATATTTGCAAATCGTGTTGTTGATGTGCCAATGCGGTGTTTTTCCTAGCACCGGCTGTGATCCCATTCTTTGTTTTTCGTATTTTTCTCGCAAACTATAGATAGTACAAGTATAGTTAGTTCTATGGGCATTTTTTATGTACTCCCAATGAGGAATCGGGCTATGTAGAGTTTTAACACTTTATTTGGGGGTACTTTGAATATGTGTGTATGCGTGTGTTCTTTACAAATATTCGAATTATATATAAACTATTTTCAATAAGTATTTTCACTGCAATTACTTTTATATTAATTCCATGTATATTTAAAATTATCCATACGATTTAAATCTCAGAATATAATAGTGCATATTTCGAAGTATTATTATTAATACTCGAAAAAAGAATAACTTGACAAATAACTACGGTTTCTTTTATAAAGCCAGTTTTACACTTTGCACATAGTGCAGGTATTGTGTAAAAAAAAATAATCTCTGTGTATGTGTCTGAACAAAATTTCTGTTGTGATATTTTAAAATACATTTTAAAGTAATTGAAAATTCATGTCTGAATTTTTATATAATAATAAGAATGTTTTTGTATATGGGGGGATTTAAAATTAAGTTTCACTAAGAAATTTCATTCAAAGTATATAAGTCGACCATATATAAGCCGAAAATATTTTTTTTCTTCAAAAACTTACCAAAGCTCAAGAACCGTATGTAGTCGAATTGGGAAAAAGTTCTAGTTATTTCGATCCTGTCACCATGAAGGCGAAACTGTTTAAAATGGATGGATTTTCTTCTAATCAAATGTTGTAAAGTAAAACGCGACTCCAACAATGATTGTTTTACTTTTGTTAAATCTATCTAGAGCTAGCAAATTGTTTGCTATTTATTTGTCATCTGTGCTAGTCTTACTTTTGCATTAGTCTTTTTGTTTGAAAAATAAGTGGAAAGAGAAGTTTATGTATAACTCTGGATCTTTGACCTATGTTATTGTTTTGTCTTAGAGGAAAAACTCGCTGTTTGGTAATCGTATGCCTATGATCATCCCAATGAACTAATGTGAATTTTACCAACGATTCGGAATCTCATATTGAAACACAGAGTTTGAAGGATTTATGAGACTTTTTTCACCTTTTAGAATAAATTTCCATGCAAAACGCCAAATACATTAAAAGATTAAAGTTACTTGCGATGGCTGATGAAATATGTTAGCAAAAACATTTTTCGTAACCTTCGTTTTTCCCCGGAATTATCGGATTCGTAAATAAGAAGGCCCCCAAATATCCCCTTTTAAAAACTTTCTAAAATGTATCGGCTTATGCTTTGAAATATAGAGTAATCTAAATAGTTGTCCATTAAAACATTTTAAATTCCTACATACAAAAAATACAGTATAGGACATAACCTGACATGAATATATAATTTATTATTAATGGATATAAAACTGCTAGCAATATTTTTTTACATCAAGATAAGCCTTTTCCAAAGAGTCTAACATTTTCTGTCACGTACTACATTTTATATTGTAAGCATAAGTGGTAAGCACATGAAGATATATATTCCATACCATATAAATTTTATATGAAAATTAAAATCACGAAAACAAATTTCACTGCACCAAATACATTTAAAATACGATTACCAAAGCCTTATTGAAGTATTCAGATTTGATATCTAACAACCCTCCGCAATTTGAATATAATACGGTTTATTCTTTACATTTCATTTTGCTCGGCATAAAAGGATTTTGGTAAATATTTCATTTCCAGACAAGAGGTACTTACCAGTCTCTCGCTCATAAAAGGAGCTGCGAATTCATTTATAAAGGGAGTAAATATTTAAATCAAATTCAGCATTCAATCATCTTCAGTTAGTATCAAACAGAAAATTTAATTCGACGCAATTCTAAAGTGTTCATTTGATCCTAGGAATCTTTGGTGTCACGTAGGTTTCAAATTAAGTCTTTTCTATTAAAATGTCTCTCCTCTCTAAAAATGGTATTTTCCTGACAATAAGATGGGATCCTGATTTTGGCGGCAGTCTAGACATAAAATTTGCGTTGCTAAGTTACCACCTGGAATTTTTGAAACGGAAAAATGGAAATTCAGCCAAGCTAGCATTTAGAGAGATCGTCGCAGTCTCAAAATTTGCGACTTCACCGTCAGCGTACTTTGGACGAATAGAACGCCAGAGATGTGTGATCCGCATAAGTTGAATCTTTGGAACTACGGAACTATAAATTTCTTCATGAGGACTAAGGGTGGAGATATTTTCTGATATGTATTCAAGAAACTCTTTTTTTTCCTTATTTGCTGTCTGAAGGACTGCAAAAAGACTTACGCTGAAAAGACTTGTATCTTGTACATTTGAAAATCTAGGAATATATTTCTTCATAGTTTAGCTTGGGAGTCTGCAACCAATGACACGCGTGTCACATGGGGCACGTGGTACAATTCTTAGTGGCACACAGTACTGCTCAACAAATTTGTCAATTTTTCTGTGGATGGAAGTTGATAAATTTGTAATGCACCTTATTTGACAATCATCTTCAGAATTATGGACATTTACGGAATGACAAAAAAATCTGAAAGGTTACTCTAAAGGTAAAAATGTAAACTATTTTATAAACTATTGAAAATGTCATTGCTGGAGAAATTTAAGTGTTTAAAGAGAGAAAATTACAAGTACTCTGCTTTCTATTTTTGATTTTACATATCAAAGCTAAAACTCTTTCCTCATATGAAAACTATTTCGAGTCCATAAAGAAATTGTTTAACAACTGAATGCTCAGAATCGTGTCAAGTTGAAACTTACACTTTACTCCCCTGGTTTTACGATAGAAAAGTAGAGTGGTGCCAGCCCTAGGTTTGCATTAAATTTTATATTTATTTCTTTATTTGACTGTAATGAAGGGAAATACTTATATTTTACGTTGTCTATTTATAATTTTTATAAATATGCTTACAAATACATAATCTATGTACGCATGTTTTTTTTTGTTGAAGAAATAGTTACATTTTATTCTGTTTATTTTTATGTTAAAATATCTTTAAATGATGCAAAATAAATTTTTAACAAAACTGCAAAATCTAAATTATTGACATCTATTCTCTAATTCTGCATGCATTATCACGGAAATTGTTTCTAAAAGGCCCTACTGTGCGACACGCTGAATTATAATGGTAGTTGGTTTATCACGCCACAGCTAAAGGGTAAACGGCCAGTGGTCTAACTCGTACTTCTTTTTTATAATCATGGAGAAATCTTACACACACACACACACACACACACACACACACACACACACAACACACACACACACACACACAATCTGCCTACCAAAATAAATTAAACTTGAGATTACTGATTACGTTCGGAACCATGATTTTGCAAAAACATATACATGATTTTTTTGGACATTTAGTGTCAGTTAAATTAGAAGATACGTATAAAATTATTTAATTAAAAAAACTATTTAAATACAACTTTTGACAAAAAAAAATAAAGAAAAAAATGACATGCATTCAAACTGTTCTCCTTTTATGGAAAAATCTTCAGTATAGTAATATTTTCCTATATATAGCGAAGACATCTACAAACCTTGAACTAGATGCTTTGAAAAATTCCCATTATTCTCAAAGTTACTATAAATTGAAATAATAAAAGGTATTTTTTTAAATAAATTTTCTCTTTTATGATATATTAAAAGATAAATTAAATTTTATGACAAAATTATGTTTCAAAAATCCTAATTCAGGTTCTGGATAGATGTTTTTTCTATATATAGGCAAAATATTAATATTATAGAAAAGTCTTCCATGATGGGAGAATGCATCGAAAATATATAATTTTTTTCCTCGTTTTTTGTGAAAAGATTGAATCTAAAAAATTTTTTATTGTAACAATATTCTTAAAATAATTTTACGTGTATATTATAATTAACAATGTGTACGTGTATATTATAAGTAACAATGAATATATACGTGTATATTATAAGTAACAATGAATATAAAAAAATTATTCATTTAAACGCTTTTCCAAAATGACGGTTCTGAACATAGTATGATACACTCACTCTAATTTTAATTAGATTAAAATCATGAATCAATTAAAAAATTTGTTTAAAATATGAAAACATAACAAAATACCAACCTTTTAGGTAACATTGATGTATATACGTGTTATTGGTTTCGATTTGTTATACAAGCAGTTAATATTTCGAACATAGTAAAATAAAGTATGAAATAGTTAAAATTCATATTTTATCTTATGAAAAGATTTACTATGTTTCCTTTTTCCTTTGCAATATAGTGCATTTCTTTTCATTGTTCAATAAAGCATTTAGAATAAAGAAAACAAGGAAATATACCAATTGTTTAATACTTGAATTTATAAGATTACAAAAGTTTCCCTCCTGTTGAAGAAGCCATATATATACGAACGTAACATATTTTAGCAGCAAAATATACAAGAATTCTCTATCAATTGCATACATAAAATGAAATAGATGTAAGCAATAACGTTTATCGAGAAGAATGAGAGACTTCCATATGCTCTTATAAATAAATAATATAATACCACTGCCTAAAGGTCCCGAGATCAGTTTATATTATGTTATTATATATGTGGAGAAAACTTAATACAGTGAAAATGGTTTGACATGAAACTGAGGGAAGTGAATTACTTTTTCATGTTAAAAGATACTGCTTAAAAAGACACATAATCAACAAAATTAAGTTTATTAGAGTACATTTTATTTACATAGACATATTCAAACATTTCTGTAATTTTTCTTTTTTAAATTATTATTGATGATGTAGCGTTAACAATATCAAAATTTTCACAGATTTTCGTCTTACGGTTTTGATCAACGGATTTAAGAAGCCTCATCTTCATTTTGAGCGAAATAACGTTTTGCTTTTCCTCTGAGCTCTTTGCCTTTGTGCTCGGAAAAAAGATCTTCTAAAATTGAATAAAAAAAACAAAAACTCGATCTAAAATCATTGACTTTTACTCACACTCTGATGTACTCGTTACCAAATTCCAAAGCTGACTGATGAGATGTTTTTGTATGTCATTTGTAGGGTTAGCTTAGTAGCTGTTTTTTAGATAAACAAAATTGACTCATGTCACTGGCTATTTCGAGGAGATTTCAAACCCAAGTTAGTTTCATTTCTACGAAATATGTGAAACCACCTCTCTTTCAATTCACATCCCTCTTAAATTTTGCCTTTGTAGTTAGTTTTCTGTATTCTGTTCGTTCCCTGAAGGAAGTTTAGGAAGGATGTTAAATGATTTTCTTTTTGTATTAAGAGAAAAAATGCATGAAAATACGAAGTAGTCTGTCAGGACCATCGTATTATTTCGTGTTAACTGATATTTCGTCTTGAGCGTTTTAATGTTAAACGTATTTCCTTGTAATTAGAAACTGGAGAATTATCAGGTTTTGAAGTACCTTTGCAAACTAAGAGTTGCGATGCAAACAAAAATCTGTTTTTCCCCATGTATTAAGGTATCTAACTACCTGCGACAACTTTTTTTTTTAAAAAAAAGAAGATATGGGGATTTGTTTGTTGTTTTTAAATTTTTCTAGTACATTTTAAGAAAAATATGCTAAAATTAAGAAGAGAAAAAGAAATTATTATTACTAAAATGGGAAAAATTGGTAAAATGTTACAAAACGTAACACAAAAGCGGCCCATTCTGTACCAAATGTTTATAAACAAATTTTAAAATTTTCATTATTGATATGTTGCAATATTATTAAGTTTTAAATGACCTTTGGAATAAAAGATATTTTAATTTTTACAAAAACTAGGGCTCTTTATCTTAGTTATTTTACGAAATTGCTTAAAAAAAGTGTTTATATTAACATAAGGGACTGTAATTTTTGTGATAAAATAGATTCATAAATCTAAAAGATAAAACACTTCTACTATTTTTTGAACATATACAAAAAGGTTCAGAAAATTATTTTCAAATTTTTTTGAGAAATCGCTGGCCCCGTTTGAGCATTTAAAAAAAAACACGTTTCGAGTAAAACGCGTTTTAAAGTATGACATTTTGCTTAAAGTAATGACATCTGCTTTTACTAAAACACCTGTAGTTTTTGTTTTAGAGAACGGGAAATAATAAACTTGGTATTTTTAAAAAGCTAACAAAATGGCCTGCAAAAAAACAAAAAAAATTAAAAAATTCAATTTTTGGTAAAATTCACAAAATTTAGGGTAGTCGAATACCTGAAATAAATATAAAAAAATACAAAATATTTGGAAAAAATGTAATTCAATTTTGAATTTCGATAAATATCATATTTCTAGGTTCATGAACAAAATTATTCAAAGAAACTTACTAAAATGGACAGGTGTTTCTAAACTTGTGGTACGCGTACCCTCAGAGATATTTTAAATGGTCTCATGGGTACTCAGAAGAAGATGTTATAATTTAGATAGAGATTGAACATAAGAGAAAAGCCGATTTTTACTTTTGTAAAAGCATCTTAAAGTGGAGGGTGGGGCGAGAGAAAAGTGACATGATAATTCATATTATTTTCTCATATCATGTATATAATTAAGATTAATTTCTTTGGTTCGCATTAAGACATGCATTATTAGTAAGAGCACATTTATTGATAATTTTATTATTTAATTTTATTTCTTTTTTTATAAATTATGGTTGTTTTCTTTGATTTGTTTTGGTTTTAAGTCACACTCTGGAAGAACATGAGAACTATTGGTGCTCTTAATTTCGAACCACAGTAAACGACTACTGAGCTGGCGACGAGGACGACTACTGAACTCGCTCCAAAACGTTCACACGACGGCAAAAGGAGGTATTTGAGCCTCGGATGATTTAATGTGCATTAGTCTCACTATATTGCGGATTTCAGGGGCATTATGTTCCGACTTGGCATCATTAATCCCGAATTCGGAATCTTGAACACAAACTTCATGATATTTTCCAGAATATTTTTAAACAGTCCAATAACTCTTAATTTATACCATTAAACAAAAATAATAATGATTAGTTTTAATTTAACCGCAGAATTCCCAATTGTGCTAAATTTTTCTAAAATTTACTATAGTTAATTTAGTGGTTTTACTGCAATGTGTTTGTATATGATAAGCTACAATGCTCTGCAGTATATCTTTTGTCATCATAATTTGATTTTAATTAGTTTCCAGCTGGCTTTAAGTGAATAGTGTTATATTTTCATAATTTTTGTGACGCATATTTTTATTCATGGATTGAAATTTAAAATTTTGTAACGTTATATACATATCGAAGAAAAAAATGTATCGAATATTAGAAATAAGATTGATTTCATCGTCAAATACCAGTTCTTGCAAGGAACAACTTAAGTAAAAAGTTCCGCATATTAATGAGTTAAAATTTCCAGTTTCAATTTCAAAACAGAAAAAAAATGAGAAGATACCATAAAAATACTTTTTACACGTAATTTCACTCGTAAGTATTAAGGAAATAATTTGATCTAAATTTTTTGTTGTGGGGAAGCACTGTTTAAGAGCAGTCAGTAGGGTAAAAATCTTTAAATGATCGATTTTGAGTTTTTCATATTTCTGAAATCTTTAATTTATAACCTTTCTAGGGATATAACACATATGCCATATATTCAATTAGAAGTATGTCAAAATGACTTTTAAAAAATCATCATCTGGCGAGCCCCGCCCACGTTTGACAGATATTTACCTTTAAAATATCCTGAAACAATTGCAAAGCCTTCTTTTTATTTATTCGCACGCAATTAACTTTAGATAACAGTTTAACTGTAAATTTAACTGTTTAATTTTGGAGCGAGATTCATAATAAAATAATGACCAGTCCATTGAATTATAATTTTTTATTTATGAATAAAGCTGTATTTTCTGATGGCTTTGATAAGGTAAGATTTTTTATAAAAATAACTGTTTTCTAAAAATTATATTTTTAAAATTGTGTTTAAATAATAAAATTCTTCAGAATTTACTGTATGTGAATACACTGGAAGCTTACATTATATATTCGTTATGTATACTTGTGCATACTGATGTGATATTTCGGAAACATTACAAAAACATTCAGCTAAAGAGACATGTCATGACAAATTTGAATAAATTCAATGATGATAAATAAAAGGGGGGGGGGTAAAAAAAACTAAATATATATTTTTTAAAAATTTTACTTCAATATAAATATAAATTTTCTTTATTGTACAGACAAGTTTTTAAACTTAAATATTCAAAAGTTTCTGAATGAATTGTACATACAAAAATTCAGATGCGTAATACTATTTGTCGTTGCAAGAATCTGGTTAAATACATAAAAATACCTAAATATCATGTTTAAAAACATAAAAACAGTTTTATTTTTACTGTTTAAAAAATCATGTGTACAGTTTAGAGAAACTTTTGAAATTTAAAAGTTTTAGAAACTTATGTTTGTATGTGAACACAGAAAACACTAATGAAAAATTTCGAAATGACGTAAAATCATGTTTTCTCAAATGCACACCAAAACCATATAGATCAATTTTTTCGCATTATATTTATGATGATATATACTCTACTTTAATATTTGTAATGCATAAATGGTACAAATTCTTCAAAAATGTATACAGATTTTGTGATAATAGATGTAAATTTTACAAAATATCTCGTTAAAAAAAAACTGAAAAATGTTATGTATACATTTTCTTACAATTTTAAAACTTTTTTTTCCTATTTTATCTAAAATATATTGACTTGATGCTAATGTTGAATAAAATGGGGCAAATACATGTTGCAATTCATAATTTTTGCGATGAAGTGACATTTCATATAAAAAAATGCATTTTTCTCGAAATGATGTATTTCAAAGTATTGTGCACCTTTTTCTCAGAATTGACTGAAAGGATCCTCATACAAATTTCAGAAAACATATGTAACTATATATACTAAAGTGAGCTTTTTTTAATATTCCAAAAAAACTTTTGTAAAAGTCAGTTATTGTGAAAAAAATGACAATTTTCAAAAAATTCGTAGTGATACTTTTGCTTTGCATGGTTTTGAAAAAACTTAACAATATATTTAAAAAATCTCACTTCAGTATAAATATAAAAGTATAATTAATATGCAGACAAAATTTCAAGTTTGTATATTTAACAGTTTCTGAGAAAAAGGTACATAAAAAAGCTCAATTTATAAAATATATATATATATATATAACATTACGGTATAGGGGGTACCGACTACTCTTAGTTTGTTTGACAATAAAAATGATTTTAATATATTTAGGTTCTTATTTTCTGGTTGCACTTAATTAACCCCCTAAACTGGTTTGCCCGTACACCGTACAGGCTACCGTACGCTTTACGGGCACTGATATTTTATTCTTTCTTTCTTTGATTTGCACGTATCTTTAATCCTTATACTGAGATTATTATTCCTAGTTTTTTTTAAGTTTATCCATTGTATTGAAATGCTTTCATCTGGGATTTTCTGTGTGATGCAGGCGAAATTTTTCTTTGAAGTCAGGAATTTAGGTTCTTGAAAATTTTCCATTAAACAATACGCGGTTTCTTGCTTGAGAAGAAATGAAAATAGAAAGACAATAAAAAAGCCGATATATTTCTGTCCCAAATGCAATGTAAGATTTTGTATTACTCCATTCTTCAAATTGTGTGCGTATGTAAATATGCTCACACACAAATCCCTCAACCATTTGAAAAAGAGGTACGAACAGGAAAATTTTTAGTAATTATGAGAGAATTTTTTAAAGATATATGAAATAGTTTTAATATTATGCAGAGTGTACTTTTAAGAAAGCAAGCATTTAGGGATTTTTGTGTTTATCAATTAAAGAATAAGAAAATATTAAGAAAACTTTAAAATTAAAAATTGAAAATTTTCCATTTTTTTATTCTATTAACCTATTAAGTGTCACCAGTGTATATAAGCATCTCGCTCAGCCAAAGAGTTAATTGCCCCGGACGTATATATACGTCCTTCCGAAGTACGATATTTTCTGTGAAATAAAAGGATATTGACAGTGTTTGCGAAAGATTTTATTGTTTCAGACAATTAACTCATTTATTTCTTTTCTCTCTCCCTAGATACATCAAATACTAGCACCTACACGGAAAACGGTAGAATTAGGAGTGAATTGCGTAACTTTTAATCGGCAGTTAAAGGATTAATTAAAAACTGTACACATCTTTGACATAAGTTTTAAATTTTACACATGACAAGCCCATGGGGTTACTTGTAATTATTAAACGTGTTTTTTACTGAAAATTATGAAATTAATTATAAATTATTTTGCGCAGTCTGATGCATTTATAAGAGTATTAAATCAGTGTAAATGTGTATTTTACTTTTTATTATGTCATTTTGTATTTTGTTTATTTACTTTCAATAAATTAATATTTTTTAAAATAATATTATTTTGTTTCCGATATTTCAATATGCTTGCGCTCTCCTGGTAGAGTTATCACGCCTCCTGGGAAGGGGGGGGGGTACCGCACAGTTTGAGAAACGCTGGGTCAAGAGGCTGTTGCAGCCCCCACTTGTATCAGTTACCATATCACCAGAAAATAGGGGGGGGGGGAGGTTAAAGTTTGATTTTGCTCTCAAGAAAAACGCCCCCTCTTTTTTGTGTGCGCTTGGTAATGAGTATGTGTACTGAAAGAATGCTTTCCCTGTCTCTAATGACATTATCTCTTTTTGAATCAATTAAAATTCTAATAAGTCAAAGGAGAAAGTATAGTATAATACATAGTCTCAATGTCATGAATTAGAAAAAAAAATTTTAATTGAATATATAAGTCGAAAAGATATTTTGCAACATTACGCAACCTAAGTCAATGTATGAAAATTTCAAATCTGTTACATTATTATTGAGCATTAACTTATAAATTGGGCGTAGCTTAATATACACATTAACTATTCATATGCATCATTACCATCTGTAACAAACTCATGTATCGCAAGCAAAATTTTGTTTATTAAATTAGAGTAATGTGAGCGATTAGCAATATAGTTTTGAGTATTTAACTGTCAGTCGAAATTTTTATATCTTTGGGGAACGATAATACACTAATTATTAAAAAAAGACCTTCAGTTTCTTGAAAATAAAACTGAAATAGAATACATTTTGTTAAAATGATTTCTTTTAAGAGTACACATTATTTAAATGAAGCACACACACATGCAGCATTCTTATTCATTAATTATTAAAATCAACAAAACAGAGTTACATTTAAAGAAACTATGTTTTTCTTGGATATATTTGTGTTTCAAATAAGCATCAACTCCGTAAACGTTAATTGAACACAAATAAAAAGATTACAACAAATAAATATTCTTCCAATTTTAAAAAAAACCCGCAAAATATGAACATTAAAAAATTTAAAAACCATTTTTACCTATTTTCTCGTAAGAAAAATTAATCTTGTTGAAAAGCGTCATTTGGTTAGCTCTCAAGTTAATGCATTGTTTACGAAAAATTAATGGAGTTTATTCTAGTTATGTTTGATGAAAATTCTTCATTAGAACTAAATTGGAATTCTTAATTAATGTTCTAAAGTTGTTTTTCGCAAATTGGTGATGAACAACGGAGTGTGCTCAAAACCCTTTATTCTTAAACATTTTTGTTCTTAGAAAGATGATTCTAGTAAATAAATAATTGAGAAAGGGAAAAATGACTTTTGGCGAAATCAGCATTTTCCAAGACAATGTCTTCAGAGTTGCCCATATGGAATTGCTTTAATAAATCAGACGATTTCTTCCACATCACCTCAACTCCACTTCTTTTCAGTACTTGCTAATGCTCATCCTGGCGGATTTAATTTTCTTTCGATTAAATGTTTCAGCATAATTCATTACGCTATGCTCCAACCATTAATCAGTAAATGCGTGCAACAGTTTTCGCTGCTTTTTAATGATCTTTTTAAGCGCTGTTGTTGCTGGGTTCCTTTATTTTTTTGTTTTTGTTTACTT
Source organism: Trichonephila clavata (assembly GCA_019973975.1). NCBI lineage: Eukaryota > Metazoa > Arthropoda > Arachnida > Araneae > Nephilidae > Trichonephila > Trichonephila clavata. The sequence continues at coordinate 16,290 of BMAO01002359.1, forward strand.
AATTAGAATAACAAGAGACCCAATCTCTGAGTTTGCTGCAGAACCAGATGAAGGATGTTCCTAAGCTCGTAGCGTGGCTTGTTAAAAAGAAATTGCGTTATTTACTGTCTCAAATCTCTCATAAAATGTCCTATTTACGTAACCGAATATTCCGTGAATCTAATGAATGAAAAATGGTCTTTAACATTGCAAAATTTTTTTTCTTCGGGCGGGCAAGGTCTGGATCAAGAGATAAAGAGGATTTTCGAAATTTTTTGCCGTCGAGAAATAAGAGCTGTCGTTTTATTACAATAAAAGATTAAACTAAGGATGATGTTTTTAAGCTGAAAATCACAGGGGAGGAGTAAAAAAAAATATTATCAAAGCTCGTGTTTCACGTAGGGTCGTAGTTTTAAATTAAATGGTTTTTGGAACGCTATTTTATAAGATTATTTGTCTACTTGTGCCAAGGAGATAATATGGCAGCATGTTAAACTTAAGGTTTTAAGTAAGCGCTTGTTTTTTTTTTAATTTAAAATTTATTTATTTTTTTTGGAGAAAATGTGAGATGCAATAATTTTTAGTAATTCTAATTTTGATGCTGTGAAGAATAAATTTATAATATTATAAATTTTAAATCAGTATTGGTTATTTTGCTACTTTGCAATAAAAATATTCTATCGAATCTATATTGAAATAAGTCAATCTAGCTTATAAATTACTCTTGTTTTTGAAATTATTCTTCATACAGCTTATGTATAACCATAATTAATGACTTGTTCTTCTTGTAACTTCTACATGCTGTTACCAGTTATATTTATTTTTTCAAATTTCTACTAGCCTACATTAAGTAGTCAAAATTCATGTGATAGTATACGTCAATATCTAGGTTATTCAAGACAGGCCAGAGGTGGTCAGTCCGTGGCCTGCCTTGAATAATTTTGCAGTCCATGACATTTCTTATAACTCAACAAAATGCGAAGATTTTGTACAATATCTTAGTTTTCAGTGTTTTTTTAACATACAAATCTCATAACCTCTTCTATTTTTTCACGTTGTTTCTGTTATAGCGAATCTTTTTTTCTTCGAAAATACAATTTACTAAACATATAAGTCGCATTTAAACTTAACGGACAAACACCTGCTACAACACCAATTACGATGCGCAAATACACCCAATAAAATCGACTTGTAAAAACTAAGTGAAAGAGTTGAAAAACAAATATCTCAATAATTAAATAAAGTAAACATTATTTGCTCATTGCAACAGTGTTTTTTTATTATCTATGTTTGTATACATGAAAAACAATGAAAACAATAATTACACGCCATTCTGTTTTAAACTTTATTCTAATAAATGCTAGCAATGCGAACAAATTAATATAAAGATATATATTTTTATATGCAGCCAGCGAGTTTATAATGTTTTTCCGAAGTGGCTCTCTAGGTCATTAGGGTTGGTCGAGATAGTAGTAATATCGCTTAAGAGATGGGTAAAATACAGTGAATTATCAAGGCTTTAATTTGTATTCAAGTGCTTTTTGCAAAAATTTCCTGACGTGATTGTGGATTTTAATGATTGGAATGAATAGACTTTGCACGCGGAGTGCTAGTTAAGTTGAGACAAATACAATATTTTATTGGGAATAACAAAATTCAGCAATTTTCGATTCAAAGTAACAAGAAAAGCTTAGATTAATAATTTTCAGTCATTGCCTCTCACTATTAGAAAAATAGTGTCCTATCGCTTCTACTCAATAACTATGCAAAGGAACGTCTGCTTAAGGTAATCTGATCAACCGACAAGCAACATTTTGTCAAAAAACAATAACAATCAATGTGAGACAGGCGATAAATGTGTCTGTGATGATAAGTTTGCGATATTTAATTTTGGTAGGACATGTGCTGAAAAAACCGTCTCGAATGCTTTTACTAATAACACGACATCGGCGGTAGCACTTTTGTTGGTTTCATCAAAATATTGGATGGAAAATTAATTACTGGTAAACTTTGCTTCGTCAGATTAGTCACGATTGTAGTTGCTAAGAATTGTTGATAGAATTCGAGCACTGCATGTAGCCCACGAGGATATGGGCCTATACTGTTAAACAGGCACTTTGCTAACTGGTGAGGACTCTATAACAGTGTGGAGTGTTTTATATAGCATGAGCGGGATTTATGGTCATGCTGAATCCATTAGTGATTGGAATTGTTTCTTTTTAACCACTTGAATGGCAGCTATTGATAGATTATATGTATCGAAACAAAAAGGAAATTTTCGAAGATAACAATTAGACACATAAAAAAATAATGTCCCAAACGCTTCGTGATTGGTTTGTGAACTATTCTAGCAATTCCAGTAAATATCTTTCTGGTCATCTATATCACCAGACATAAACCCCATCGAACATATACTATGAAGCTTAATCGAAAGGTCAGTTTGTGCACAGACTTTTACACCAGCACTAATAAATATAGATAAATAAAGCATGTAATGGTTATAGAAGCAGAGAACTTCCATTGATTTGGTTGCCACGTCAAGTTACTGCACTTCACCGGGAAAAAATATCTCGCATAATATCTGGTGGTATTCTATAATTTTTGGGACTTCAGTATGCATACAAGTCTTCTTAATGGAACAACCTATATAGTTTAGAGTTCACTTTTATAATTTTATCCAAAATGTATAATTTTTTATCATTATGCATATGATCCGTCTATGAATATGAAATATACCAAATGAGTTTTTTATTTTTAATATAAGGACAAGCGTGAAGTAAAACCCACAACATGTATCTGTTATACTTACATTTATCATAATTCAAAGCATGTATCCTGTCCAAAATTCCAATTGATAGAGATAGAACTTTCTCCATGCAAATAAAATTTAAATTTAAGAACAGGAGTAATTTAATATTCTTATATATATTTAAAGGTAAATTATGTAATAATCGATATATTTAACCACAATAAAATTCGGATGGAATTTCTTCACAATTTAAGAATGATATATTGCATACCAGATTAATACTAACCATTTATACTAGATCTTTTTACAAAGCCAATCCTTCGTGTATATCTTTTTGATATAATAAAAAAAGTAATTAGGAATGTTTCTTAAATGTAGGAAATAGTATTTATATGCCATAAGTCTTCTTTCGAATAGAGAAACGATAGAACTCTTTATTATGTTAGTATGTTATTCTAAGAGGATCGAATGTTACGAGCTTGTGATCTTTAGAGACGAACATCATCATAAATAATGATAGGCACTTTGTGGTATTTTCCTTTTGATCAGTACAAAGGATAAAACCTTGATAACAGAAGTATATATAAAAAGAAGAAATAAGGAATAGGGTAAGTTACTAATAGAGTTTTAAATAAACATTGAGCATATATAATGATATAATTTGTAAAATCAGCGGAAGTCAGGAAAAAATGTATCCAGACAATAATGGGAACAAAACTACATAAAGGGAATAATGGGAATGTGGTTTCATAATGGGAACAAAACTACATTGTAGGAAATACTGCTCACTAAAATGATAAGTAGCAATATTAAAGATTTTTGTTCAGACGAATATTCTTTAAAAATATATAAAGTTTTAATTTAATTAAAACTATAAAATATTTCAGTGGAGAAGGAAAAATGATACAAATTTTTGCTAAGCAATCCTTTACACTAATGGCAATTTTCCAAGACTGAAAGTCATTAGTGTTCTTTAAAAAGTTTATATAATTACAAGCAAATATATGTTAGTGGTGCTATTTTTTCCTATTTTGAGGTTTTATAAATTAGCAACTAAGTGTCAAATGCATAATTTCTAAAAAACGAGTTATTTGTGGTTTGATTACAATTTGGATAAAATTATGGATGATATTTCGATAGGTATAGGAGGGCTTGAATTAAATTGAGCAATTTTATGTGTAACGGGTCTCAAACGCATTTTTCTTAACAATTCTCATGGGGAATTACTTTTTTTAAATACTGTTTGATTGAAAATTTCCTGCCGAAGAAGACGCAATATATGTAAATTATGTCGTATATTTAATTATTAGCTTTTGGGTTCGAAAGAGAGAGAGAGTTTAGAAGCTAACGGATAGCATGAATATAAACGTAAGATAAAGTAAAGCTAAATGAGAGTACTTCGTAGATTATTTGAATAAGATTAAGATTGTGACGATTTGGTCAATTAGATGTTAAATTAGATTCGATCGTTTTGGATTGGATTACTTTAGAAATTTTGTTCAAATATAAGGTGTATTGTTTGGATGTGCTAAGTGTAAGTGATCCGATTTATTATTACATCTTCAATTATCTCCCGTCACTTCGCTTTATCTCCCGTATTTATCAGTTGGTGCATTTCATAACTTGGGTTGTTGAATTTGTGTCATTGCTGAGAATTGTAAATAAATTATGTTGTTTGACTATAGCTAGTTTTTTAACTCTCGTACATTAATGGATGGGATAACTCATCAATTACATATCTACAAAAGGTAAACTCGAACTTTTATAAACACGTTTAGATTAGAATTCATTAAATGTAAAACCTCTATTTATTTTTATCATGAAATGAAATTATTTAATGAAAGTGGATGATTACTGGAATCGATCATAATAACGAAATAAAGTTTAATTTTTAATAATTATTTTTAGAGAAAATGATGTAATTTTATGAACTGAATTACATGCCTCATGTTAGAAATCAGAAATTGAAGATTCAATTTGTTTTGTAACCTCTTGAGTCATCTGGGTCATGGTACTGTCTGAATCGGCCTTGTCATGGATATATCACCAACATCAACATTTTCTTGTTTTTAATGGTTTAAGGTATTTAGCTAATATTTTGCTCACTATATGGAATAAAGTAGATTTTAGGTTTTAAAAATGAATAGCATTGAAATAAATTTCTTTTTGAAGATATAACAAGAATGCATTATTATTCGGTGCAATTTTTCTTATTATAATGTAAATTTTAAAATAAAATTATATCAAATTTAAAGCAATACTCTCACAATAATTCAATTTATTTACACACTGAAGTTAGTTTGTTAAACATATCATATATAGAAGCATATCTGTAATATTTATTATTTCATTGTTAATTAACATCACTTTTTGAATCTGTACGAGGACTATTGGTGGTATGTCTAAGGAGTTAAAGTTCCCCTTAAAAGACTTGGAGCTACAAACTGGTCCCCAAAGTCAGCCTTTATTGGCCACGGACGTCCTAATTTGAAACCTCAGTCTGTTAACGAAGATGACATCTAATTCTCAAAATTTCCATAACTAGCCAAGATGAGGAATGCGGTTCTCTATGGCTATAACGTGCATTATCCTCTCTATACTTCGAGTATTTAGCGGTATCCAAGCTTTAACTCTTGATTCGGGAGAAATAACGCCAGCTACGAGCCTGCGACCATAAATGCTTGGCTATATCAGCCTTGTGTGAAATTTCAAGCGTATAATATGCAATAAGTTATAAGCCTTTTTAGCTTCACATAAATTCAATATTCTTAAAGTTATAAAAATTTATTAAATAAATCAAAGTACGAGTATAACAGCTAAAGAATAAGAATAGTTTCTTCTTGTAGCTATGCAAATCATTTCTGTCCTGTTAGATGAAACATTATCATACAAGAAATTATTATATAGTTATACAAGAAAGGACAATTACCAATCATTTAATTTACAAAATACTATTCAATATAAAAGTCCATCCAAAATGAATAAATGAAAAATCTTTACAAATTTGGGTTATAAACTACTTCGTTCAATTAATGTTTTTTGACCCACATATTCTTTCATTATAAGTGAAAAGTTTCAAATCATATTTCACCTTAACTTCATCAAGATGAATTCCTTAATAAAATAAACATCAATTTCTTAAAGTGGTGATAAGTTAAATTCATATTATAAAGAAATAGAAACGACGAATAAATTTCGATTATTGAATTTAGTTAAAAGTCACAATAGGAAGTTATACACAAAGTGGAATATTGTAATTACATGATTCTGTAAACATATATTATAAATGAATTAAATTTTAAAAACAAATATTAATTTTTAAAGTAATTTTTGACGCATAATTGTGTAAAAATATTTTCCACAATGTGGCACGAAATTCCAAATTTAATGTAACATGTAATACAGAACTTACTTTGTTTCGTCTAAGTTTAAATATATCTATTAAACTTGTTGAAGAATTAAAAATAAATATCTTATATAAAAAATTAAGAAATCTTACTAAATTTGATAGCATCTAATTTTCGAATGAATTATTTTTTAATAAATTAATTATCTACATCGATTTATGAAATAAAGATTAATAATAGTTAATACCCAACCTTTTACTATTAACAGAACATTAAAGTAGACATTATAATACTAAAAATCTAAGACAGAACAGTATATAAGCTTTTTTTTTCTTTTACAGAAGACAGCCATATCTTAAAAATATAATCATAAATCATAAACTAAAGAAACATCCAGTTCTCCTCTTAAAGTAGTTTTTCCATTTTTTTTTAATAAATCTTTCAATTTTTCTATGTTATTCTTATATTATTGTTTTATTCTTATAGTAAATATACGTACCCATATATATTCGCTAAAACACAGCCAGAAATATATTTTGAAAATCTTATGTATTTAATATCAACTCCCAGAGTTTTTCCCATAAAATAAAATGAAATGTCCAGGTGCGATTTTTTAATAATAACAAAAGGAAAATAATTTCTTAAAAGTTGTCTTTTTCTGAATCATTTACAAGATACAGTACTGTTACAGAAACACACCGCTAACTTAGATTTTTATAAGTATAAAGATGAGCAATATGGTATTTTATTAAAATTAACCGTTTTATTATAAAATTATAGATAAATTCACTCTTATTTTAAAATAAAATAGATTCGTGTATGCTATATATAAAAATTATTATACTCTTTTTTTTCAAAAATTAGGAAATAATTTAAAGGATTTCTTTAATACGACTTTTAATCTCTCTCGTTATATATAACCCCAAAATATGCCTTTCTTCTTAATGCGCACTAAATTTTCACATGAACTGCATACTGCATGATTTCTGGATAAGTTAACTAGTACTTATGCAAGAAAACGAACCTAAAAATTTTTCGAAGTCCTAATATTGTTTTTACTCGAACTTCTTTTACACAATTTTAATTTAACTCAAATTGGAAAAAAAATATCTAATTCTTTTTTCGCATGTCGTACTTTGATTTGATACGATCGACCCAATTTCTAAGAAAAATTTTCTTTATTTTTTTTATAAATGTGACATTGAAGACGGGGAATATATGTAATGCAATTCCATGTGTGAGAATCCCCAAATTTTATAACCTTAATATGAAATATGATTAAGATAATTTTTTATATAAAAGATTTAAGACCGTTGTGCGCATTAAAACTCGAGGTTTATGGTACTACTTTTGTTAATTTCTTAGGCTAAACTCTTCAGCAACCAATGTTCTATTTTTCAGTAGATGCAATATATTTATTTTACACTTAATTTTTATGCACATTCTTCAGGAATCGTGGGAAAGTGCACTTGTTTAAACTTAATGCTTTGAGCTGTAAAATTCTGACGTACTAGTTTAATGTTGGAAAAAATATCAACAATCAAAAGTGAAAAATAAACGAGTAAGAAATATATAGATGTACGTGAAGAATTATACTGAGGAAATTTTAGGATAACGCTTTTGAATAATTTATTTTATTTTTATTTCTCTCGAAATGAATCATATTGCAAAAATATAATAAAAATAAATTAATTTAAAAACGTTAAAAAACCAAACAATTAAAATTAGTTAAGAATGTTCGAATCATAATATTCTAACTAATTTACGCAATTACGTGTTAAATATTTAATACATTAACTACTTAAATATTTGTCTTTTGCATATAGATATATTTGCCATATTATTTCATGACTAGACATTTTCTATAATCTATACTTTTGTAAACAAGTTTGTATTTAACATGCATTTTAATACTCTTTTGTACTTTTTAAATTTGTCTATATGAGATGAAAAATTCAATAGAAATTTCATTAAGAGTTGTACAAAAACTTAATAAAAATCTTGCATACTTTGAATTTAAGATCATTTGTGTGCAATGTAACTATATGTTACTGAAAAGTGTTATTTTTGAAAAAAGGAGTTTCTATTGAAAATTGTAAAAATTTCTTCCGGTCCTAAATACGGTATGCTATATAGGCTTATTGAATTTGATCTCCCCCCCCTTTTGGTTTAGGGAAATATTTTATAGTATTACAACACTAATCGAATAATTTAGTTTAATAAAAATTAATCACTTTTATGTGGTTAAATGATTTTAAATATTATTGTTGAAATTTAAGAAAAAAAATCCCTTAACTTGCTTGATTTCTTTTAAACTTTTTTCTCACAAAAATAAAAATTCTTCATTTTAAAATCCTTTATTAATAATATAACCCATTTTTGTATAAATTCTATCATCAAAATAGGAATATAATAAATATAAAGAGACAGAGAAAGAGAGTAATGATGATTTTATCAAAATTTGTCTATTAATCAAAATTTATCTTATCAGCATTCGAGGATTCTATCGATTATATTTTTCTATTCTTTATAAATGACATTCAAATTTCTGAAGTTAATTGAAAGACGATTTTTTTTCTTTATCGTTCATGTTAAATAATATTTATCTCAACAATTTGGCAACCTGTTTCCTTATAAAAAGATAATATGGATTTTTTTTCGACCCTTGCATTTTTTAAAACGGTGTGTTTACTTTACCTTGAGCATCAAAAGATTTTTTTTCTCCAATTCTTACCTTGTTATGTGGCGTGCTTTATTTTTTAAATTTTTTGTCAAATATACTTTTTTTAAAAGTTTTTCAAATTCCATAAGATTTTAAATAAATACAATACTATGCTTTATGTTTTAATTATATTAATTAATTGGCTAATTTTAATTATTTTTATGTCGCACTCTTCTTTAAAAATGTTTTTTTTTCTTTTAAATTTTTCAATTAAGTGACTAATAAATAATATCAGTTTTAAGTTACTTGCATTAAATTAGTTTTTTGTATTTTTGGTAAAAAACAAATTAACATACATAAATGATTACTGTAACTGTTTTAGCATTAATTTACAAATTGAAAAAAAAACTGACTTGGGTTTTTATCTGTTAAATTTGTAAGTAAGCATATTAATTACTTTACACTAAAATACTACAATATATTTAATTGATTTAATACTAAAAATTATTTAATTGATAAAAAAGGAAATAAAGTTTGCGGACTTCTGTTATATTCAAATCATTCCAATTTCTTAAAAGATTAAAAACACATAAAACTTCGAATAATCTAGTCATTCTCTCTCCTAGCTAAATAAATATCTTCTTAAAACAGATAAATTTTAATTACTTTTACGTTTCTTTATGTTACAATAATGAAGTAAAAGGTATCTAAATCTACATCTTTTAATTTGATGAATGCGATATTTAATTAAATGTATTAACAGTATTATCCTCCAATTTGCACATTTACTGAACTATTTACATTCGATTCGAAATGTCAATTTGTATTACGTTTCTCTGTGTAAATATCAAGAACAAATGAAGTCTTTGATAACTAAACCAACCAAATTAAGCTACATTGCTGAATCAAATTAACCTCAACATTTGCAAAAGTAAATGAAACGTAACAGACATTTTCAACTCTTGTAATAAAACATTTTGAACTTAAGTATTTTTCCCTCTAATTAATATTAATGCCTATTAGAAGTAGATGATGTACAGATAGCAATCGATTCCATACAATTTAAGCTGCTTTGGAAATAAATTACCGTGCTTGTCGACGCAGCAATCAACTACAATCTATTTTCAGGATTGATGATTTCCATATGGAGATTCAATCCTTAGAACTCTGTCTCCAAATATGCAATTTCGAACTAACATGGCAATCAATTTCATGGGATCGACCGGTGATATACAATTATCAACATATGGATTATTGGCGTGCTCTCTTGGATAGAGGGGGGTGTAATTACTTGACGTATCACAAATTAAAGATTCTGTTTACGCCTTCTGTAACTCTCGGAACTTTAAGGGTAACAATTTGTCTTAATATTTCATGGATGGCTAATTTGTGCGTATGTCGCATGCACTTTTAATCGATTGAAATGTTTAATTCAGAATTAAATGACAAGAATTCAAGCTCAGGCAAATAAGAAAACTAGTCTCGCGTAAATGAATTTCGACTTCGTGTTAAGTTTTCAGATATTCTACTTAAGATTTTCACTATTACTATTCTTAATAGGGCAGTATAAACTTGTTTCAGCGCTAGGTTTTGGCAACAAAACATTCGAACAATATTTCGTCTTATGTAAGGTACACTGATAGAATGTGCAAACCATAATATAATAGTTTGTTACTTTATAGTTATAGTTATAATATTTTAATTAACAAGATAAAAATGATTAGAATGTTATACAATATGAATTATATACGCATTGAATACTTTGTAATACATATTTCATGTACAATTGAATTAGAAAATATCTATCGCTAACTTGGTGATACATTTTCCATGTACAATGGAATTAGTACAAAGAGATGCAGAGGCGTAACGGAAACTAATTGGGCTCTCCCCCATAATGTCAGGTCTTGGTACCCAAGCTGGATCTTATGCAAAGGATTGCTAAACCATAACATAATGTACACATCACGTAAAAATATTTTAATATTAAATTTATAACTGAATATATATATAATCAACCTAAGTAAACGAAGAAAATAACGTATAACATTAGAGAGTATTTATAGTATTTATTAAAATGGAAAATCTAACAAAAATTGACAGATAACAGGGTAACTTAACAATAAAAATGATACAGTGAGAAAGACATGAACACTGTAAAATATAATTTTCGATTTCCAATTCTTACGGAAAAAAAGGTATTACTTACCTTATTCTTCGTTTCTAATTCCCGGGATGAGCTTGACCAAAAGTTCGATTTTTTTCTGGCATAAATACTGCAACTCTTAATAAGGAGAATTCTTTGTATGATGCAAAAATGATTTAATGAAAAAAGAAACAAAAAATGGATACTTTCCACGTTCTAAGACAAAGACACAACTACCATTACTAACCACTTCCAGGATTTGTTTATCAGGTTTCCCGATATTAGTATTACTAGCACTTGTACTTGCACGTATTAAAAAATTATCCAATTTCGTGTAATTTTTCTGTCAGGCTTTGTGCCCCCCCCGCAGTGCGGGGGTTGCGGGGTGTACGTTACGCCACTGAAGAAATGTATAATGTATAGTAATGTGGACTGAATTTTTTTTCAGAATATCTAAACCTACCTATACGAAAAGAAATGTGCTCTGTAAATAGATGAAGAAAAAAATAGAATAAAAATAATCTTATGTTCAGTACTGCGACAAGGGGAAAATTGTATTGGTAGTTCAACAGTTTTATGGTGAAAAGTCAAAATAATTTTTTAAAACAAAAACAGGGTTTAATAATTTTTGTGATTTATTTAGATAAAAGTATACCTAATAAAATAATTACAAGAAAAATATATCTGGTGCATTCATCATCTTTTTCAGTGTTAAATTAAAAAAAAGAAGAAAAAGAAAACGTTTTCTAAATGTCAGTATATGATTAAGGGAAAGACTGTAAAAAGCTGGAGTCAGACTGATTCGACGGTGTGGAGAGAGCTGGAGTTATGAAAAGTTGTTGTGCACATTGTACTGTATTCAGTACTCACTTATCACAGTAATCAGCCCTTCTGGTTATTTATATTGTAAAAAAAATATTTATTTCGAGTTTAAAATCATCTAACCAAAATTAAGTCCTTTTTTTCTCTTTTTCCGAAAATTCAACCCCTTTGTTGCGATATTATATATATATATAATTTGAAATAATTTTCTTAACTAATTTTCTCGGTGCTAATTTGATATTGGAGTGTATTCTCGCTAAGTTGTTTTTCATGTTCTCCAAGTTGGGCGTGTTAATATTACAATATGGTTACCTTGATATTTTAGTCATGTGTAATGTGGTTACCATAGGAATGAGAGACATATATAATTGTAAATTTTCATTGTTTTTTTTCGTGGCAACTCTATTAATTTCACAAGATTGAAATTAGAATTCTTTTAAAATTTAACAATTTTTATTACTTTCCTTCCTGATGCTTCAGTCTTCTTTTAGTTTTGAGCTATTTTCGAATATGAATATTTCTAATATCATTGGAGAGTACCAGGATACATTAAAAAAAACATGAGAACTATGCTTTTTTTATTATCACTGACCCAATTCCTTTCTTTTGGTCCATTTTGTTTTTTTAAAGTAATGACTTTTTTTTCTATTTTTTTTAACTAAGATTTCACTGAATCGTACTCATAACATTCATCAACCAATAATTATTATTTTTTCTTGTTAGTAATTTTTTTCTGTTTTAAATTTTAGTTTTTTTAAATTTTAGTTTTTTAAACAATACATTTTAAATAATTTACTTTTTCTTACTTATTTCTCCAGCGTTTCTAAAATCCTCATATACTATTTTGTTTTAATTTCTGGTTATTCATTCTTTTCGATGATGTGTTTTCCACAAAAAAGTAAGTAAATTTTTAATTATTTCATTCTTTTTATTTCATTTAGCATTTCAAAAACTTTCACCAGGAAAAATCAATTCTTTAAAATTAATATCCTGACGATTTGCTACAGCAAAGCCTCCATCTTGTATTCCATATCACTCGACAATATGCACTGCTTGGTGCGTAGTACTTAAATATCAAATTAGTGTAACATTTTCTCTTAATGTCTATACCATAGAAATATTTTATGCATAGGCAGGGTTACGATCAATTATGTTTTTTCCCTTCATGTAACAGCGATTCATTCTAATGTAAGCTGCTTTAAATAATTTTAACAAAAGGCAATAAAATTAAAAAATTATTCATTAACACGACTAATTGTTAAAAAGAATAAATTATCAAAAATGACATATTTATAGTAAATGCTAAATTTTTACCTAAATCACTATGAAATGAAGTCTTGAAAAACGAATACGGATACGATCGACAAATGTATCTGAAGAATAATCCAATTTATAGATTAATATATTATGTTAATGAATTCGTGTGAATGAAATAATATTGTTACAACTGTTTCTCCTGATAAATAAAACTAATAAATATTGAAGTAAAAATAATTTGTTAAAAAACATCATTCTAGCCGAAATGAAAAATAGAAATTAGTCTTTGAGGTAACGGTGGATTCCCTTTTTAATGTACATGCTTATTAAGTGTATTTTAATTAGTATGCAAAATGCAGTGAGTAATGATGAAAAATAATACGAATAAGGCTTCTCTTTGATTGATTTTGCTTAAAATATTAGAGTAATTATTTAATAATTAAAGATAATTTTTTCTCAATTAAGCTCATTGTCTCAAGAATTATAATTGCAATTACGTTTTAATTAATCATTTTCAACATATATTAAGCATTTTCAAGTAACTTTTTTTAAACATTAATGTTAATTTCATTTAATTTGAAGTACTTTAACAAATGCAATTGCTTTTTCTTTTCATAATATAAGATTGAAATCACTTTTTTTTTTCAATAATTATTTCGTATATTTTTTTCCTAGAGAGCATAGCCGAAAAAATAAACAAAGGCAAAGAAGTGGATGCTGGAGCTGTTGCAATAAGCTTTAAGCAATTGTAACGATTTTCTTGAGAATCGTCTATTTACTATGATCTCCAACCTTAATTTCTAATTAAATTTCAAACCTTCTAATAAAAATTAACACAAATTTATAAAATATAATTTAAAAAAAGTTCAACGTGCATAATTCTGGAAATTTTTCTAGCGATTTTTTTAAACAATAAGTTGATTCAGCATTTCTCATACTGTGGGGCGTGCAACGCCCTAGGGGCATGATAACTCTAAGTGAAGGACACGAACATATCGAAAATAAAAGATTTACAATAATTATCAAAAGCTACAGAAATGAAGCTAAGCAAAAGACATTCTGACATAATAAAGAATAATATACGTATTAACACTGAAAAAGTAACATACTTATAAATGTGTATCAGTACTGCACAAAGAGTATCGGATAATTAATTTATCAATAGTCAACCAAAACTAGTTTAGCAATTAGTAGTGACTTCTGTGGGCTTGTCATAGAAAATTATGCACCAAATTTAACACTTATGATAAATTGTACGTTTTATAATTAAAGTCGTACCGTAGATTTATATCAAAGCACATTATTATTGCATTCAATACATTGTTTTCGTAAGAAGGGCGATAAAAATTTTTACTGAAAATTGAGTCGCACAGATTGAAAGTTTGAGCAGCATTGAGTTCATCAAGGGTAGAATTTTATATTTTTAAACAGTTTGAAGTAAACATGTTAAAAGTGATATATTTTTTACTCAACATACCGGTTGTTCCAAAAGAATGAATACACTTTCAAATTTTATTTACAAGTAAATTATAAAAGGTATAAGTACTCTTACGGTTTTTGTGTTTCTTAAAGGTAAAAAACAACGTTTTTTTTTACGATGTTTTATTGGACTTTTTCAACTCTCGTACCATTAGTCGCATGCAACACATTGTATCTATATGAGTAATGACATCTCAGCTTCTGCTAGGGAACCCACATTTTGTTTTTGACAATATTGTACCAGTTGTCATAAATCCTTCATTCCACTTCTAAATTGTGGTTCGTAAAGGAAGACTTCATTTATAGATAGTCCGAAATTTATGCTGTACACCTTAATGATTTAAATTCAGTAAATAATGCTACTAAATACGCTTGTTCTTTTGGTAAAGATATTTTTAAACAAGACTATAGCAAAACGTGGATGTTATACCATCTTATTTGAATTTCATTTTACAAAAACGTTAATCATTTCCTTATAGAACATAAAACATTTGCTCGTTTTTCATTCATTTTTGTAAGTGTAGTCCTATTTTTAGACATCTTTTGTAAAATTTCACTCCACTTCTTGCACAAGTTATATACAGAAAAATATTAAATACCTAGAATTAATTTGACTCCATATATAATTTTCATTATATTCAAAGAATAACGAAAGATATTGATGCTTTTAAGAACTATACATTCTTAATTATTACCTATAAATTCAAAATAATTTAGTTTTCTAGATTTATCAAACATTTAAAAAATAGAGAGGGGTTTGAAAATTGACTTAAATCTCAACTTTCATTAAAAACAATGTTAAAAATATACATTTTCGGTCCTCTCTCAGCGGATACTGCGTAAAATATTTTTTATCTAGTAACCACTTGAGTTCTGTAGAGATTTCAATCCCGATCAGTCATTTTTAGGTGTGACCCATCGGTAAAAATCATTAATACGAACTGGGAAATAAGCTTAATGGGCCCATCATTGTCCCGAGGGATTTAATAATGATCCAATGCTTTTGAGCTTTCTTCTCTCAATAACGTGTAATGAAACCACTGCACTGTGACGATCGTAATTTCGTTGTTCAGAACGCTTTTCACATGATGTGTGTTTTGTATATAATTAAACTTTCAAACTGCATTTAGTACAATTATCAGAATAAAAATTATTTACATTAAATGTATTTATGTGAAAATAAATATCTTGAGAAAACGTATTCATACACAGTTGTTGAAAGTTTCAGAGAATAATGGTTTGTTTGTGAAAATTAAAAATATTTCCGTTTTTACTGTCATTTTTATAGGAATTGATGCTAATGAATTAACTCGAAAAGGAATTCCTAGTTTTAATATTGAATTTTGCACAATTTATTATTTTTCCCTTGGATCATTCATTTGTTAAGAGTAAGGTATCGATTATGAATAACTTTAAATTAAGAAAATGTGTTTGGTTTTAAGCAAAATCAATCTAAAGAAGTTAATTTTTTTAAAAATGTTTATTATATGATTATTTCTTGATGTAGAAAGTTATATATAGTCGAGTTTAGTGAAATAAAATATTCAAAGATTCACTGACAATTAAATTTTTTAATCTTATAATGATGAAAATTAATTTTTCAATCAGGATATATATTTTTTACTATATCATATGCAAAAAAGAGCTTTTATATTATACAATGTAAGATATCCGATATTGCATCTTATCCAACATCACATTGTTGACACTAATGTAATGGATTTCCTACTCATTTTTAAGCATGATTCTCACTTTTTACACAACAATGATTGTCCCCATCTACGTTAAACATCAGCAAAGCTGCTTATAAATTTAACGCATGTTTGAACCACTCTAATGCATATTTCAGTGACACAGTCTTTGAGATGCAAAACTCATTCATAGACGGAAACTCAAATCTACAGTGAATACTAAAGTAGTGTACATAAGCACTCACGAATTAATGTTTCATTTTCGTTCATACTTCCTAAATTGTACGGCATTTTTTTTTCATTTTTGGGAGAAGGGGTAATAGCCTTAAGGTATTAAATGCTATCCAGTTTTAATTCAATTCATGGTAATTTAATATATATTCTTAGAAAATAGTCATCTTATTTTTAAATTTTCTGAAATAGTTTTAATATTAAATTAACTCTGTCTTAAATATTAGTGCAATAACTTTCAGTAATTATATGCCCTAGTGTAAAATAAGAGTAAAGCCGAAGATCTCATTTATGATAATCTAAAAATAGAATATATATATTAGTTTCAACTGTCATTACAAACTGTTTTTTTTTTATTTTAAAGCAAACTGTATTTGTTGATACATGTTTATTTGTAACTTGTTTCTCCTCGGCTCATAAAATTTGTCAAGACTTAGTTGCTAATGATGATATTTGTGCAGTTTTTGTGAAGAATATTTCTTTGCAAAATATTAGTAAATATAACAATATAATGTTCAAAAAATAATTAAATGTCTTACCATCTAAAGGGTGATATAAATAAAAAAAACCTAAAACATTGTACACAGAAAATATAATATCTATTCTAAGTGTTTTTGCATTTAGATAAGTACCTTTTCGTGTTTAATTTTTCTTTTAAAATGATACTTAAAATACAATATAAAAAGTTTACATCTTGATAGTTTAATAACTGAGTTATCTTATTCAAGCTATCATTTACTCTGTGCAAAATACATAAAGAAAGAAAAGGAAGAAAAATATAATAAAAAGTATTCTAATTTGTCCTTTATAATGGACGGTTTTCAAATAAAATATTGATTTCTTAAATATTTCCAATAGAGAGATTTGAAAAAAGTAATGGGATACATTTTAAGAGTATTGATAAAATGAGCAATAGAAACTGAGATATTATTGAACGGATTAGTTTATCGATATTATAATAACATAGATACATTTGTAAATATCATTTTAAAAATGTCCAGAATCATAATTATATCTTACTTCGGAAAATTTACTGCTCTCCTCAATGATCAGATTAACTTTGCAATTTGAGTTAAAACACTAATTAGTTCAACTTGTAAAGTTAATCTGATTAAAAATGTACCAGTAATTAAAAAAGCTCGCAAAGTTTAATCCTGCGTTATTCACGTGCCATTAATCTACTGATGTTTGGAATTTTCAGTATTTCTAAGATACCCAGTAAAATAAATTTTCTTTTCGTTTTTTAAAGGACATACTCTAAAAAAGTAACGGAATGCAAAGCAAGATTGATGTTAGAAAATATCAAAGCATTTCTTACTCGATAAATATCTACAGCAGCTTTAAATAATTATGTGTTGCTGTTTTTTTGCGAGTTGAAAATTGTGAGAAAATAATAAAGAAAAGGAAATTAATCTTAGTTGTTGGAACATTTATTTTTATTTTTAACAAGAAAAAAAATGTTTTACAATACCTGGAGAGGTAGGG
>BMAO01002360.1:0-27627 GCA_019973975.1 Trichonephila clavata
CACTTGTCATTGGTAAACGAAAGGAGTGAAGAGTGGAAAAAAAGAGTGCTGAAAAAATTATGCAGTGGTAAGTATAGGTTATGTAGGAAATCTGCGGTTGACTCCGAGTTATTGCACTGAAACTAAATACTACTTCTATGCTAATATTTAAATTTATAGTTATATCTGTGATAAATAAGGGTTACATTACAGTTAAAAGTAGCTTTGTTTTTTCAAAAGAATTATTTTCAAAAAGGTGCGTTTCTTAGAGATACGACAAATGGTCTATAAGGGAAACGCCTACAAGCAACAAATTGTTATGAAATAAATCTATCGGAAAACATCAACGGAATGATTACTGTTAATTTAAGCTAATTTACTGCAATTGGATTGTCTTTGTTCTAAAATTATTTCTGAAATAAAAGAGTTTTTTTCTTAGTTTTTAAAAAGTAATAAAATATATATTTTATTTTTATGAGGTATCAGCTCTATAAGTGATATGCCTTTTGGGAGAAAATCCTTAAGTGAACATAAAAATGACGGTCTCAAAAACGTTTATGTCCTTGAGAAAGACTCTCTGACTGCTGTAAGGTACAGAGCTTAGATCTTGTAACCCTATTTTATCTTTTTGAGGAGGGGTGATCACCTTGTTCTCCCTTTTTAACCCACAACACTCGTAGACATAGAACTCATTAGTTCCACGAATATATATTTATAAAGGATATTTAAGGAAAAGTAAAGTTTACCCTCCCCTCTTTTTTAGACCAGTAGGTATTGGGCCCACTGCCACATAGATAGATAAACTCTCACAGAGGAAAGTTAAATAAACGTCACACTATAGAGCTTCACGAGAGCAATCAGCAATGGACCTCGCAATTTTGAACCATGGTCAAGTGACGAAGATGACACCTGAGCTGGAACTCCCTTTTCCTAACTTCCACACCACATCTTTGAGCCTGGACAGATTTAACTTGCAGTGGCAGTAGACTCAAGCTCATGGCAAGCCAAATACAAGTCTGTGACATTGACGACGAAGTTACCGCTGTCATATTTATGCTGGGAAAGCTGTTCAACTGTAAAAGTAATCATACTTTCCATTAATCGTGATAGTCTTTTCTTTATATTGTAAAACATTTTTTTAAAAATTAGCCTGCGTTCATGAGTCGTTCTAAAAATCATGCGTACGTGATATGGCTGTTATTTTATTATTTTTTTGTATTATATATACACTCCTAGTTTTATTAAAATATTCGCAATACACTTCCACAGAGAGTCTAACAAAAAAGAACAATTTTTAAAATTTTGAATGCTGGCCTAATTTATTTGGTATTAGCATCGCTTGATGTTGGTACATAATACTATCATTAAAATTGTGTGTGTGTGTTTGAACAGATAAGGGGCCCTTAAAATAGAAGGATATATTTCTATAGATCCTGGCACATAAATTTCAAAAAAAAAATTAACACAGCAGTTTTTTATGCAGTTAAACGTGTGTTATCCATAAGTTTTTGTTAAAGATTAAAATATAAATCTTTTTTTTTCGTTTTGTCATGGAAGCCATAAGTTTTTCTTAATATACTCGGAGACATGTTGGCAGTTTCAAAAAATGGAATACCTTTATGCATATTTTATCTATTACATATATTTTATCTATAAATTATATGAAGTACCAAGAAGATGTAAAATGTATAGCTACGTGTAAGATTTTTTAAAAAAATCATTCTTTTTGAAACTGTAACTGATCCAGCATTTATATGAAGATTGGTTTAAATTTACAGTCAATATGAATTTCATTATGTTGCAATTCTTCAGATTTATCGATATATCCACAACTTTGAATTGCTATTTTCAATAAAATAAAATGGAATAAAATTATTGAACCAAAATATACTTACATTTTATTTTATTTATTTCTTTATTGTTGTTCTCGTGCACATGAATTTGGAAAAGAAAAAGTATAAAAACTCTTAAATTCCACCAAAGATGGCAAAAACTGCGCATGATAATTCCGAAGTATCCTGGCTACAGAGGATTCCCTGCATTTGATCCATAATTTTAATGATCTTGGGCTGAAAGATGGACTCTAGAAGTTATGTTTTGGTGGGAGCGTTTGGATTTCCAGGCACTTTTTACTTTGTATTTAAGATCTTGTTTTATCAGGGTGGATTTTCAAGTCCTTGTAGAAATGAGTTCTTAATATTGTGATTACAAGTTTATTTCTTTATTTTGCTATTATAGAAACTCTTTAAATTAATGCAAAATTTATCTTAATTAGTTTCACATACTTATATTAAATCTGAAATACTCAACTTTTTAGGTCTTGACGGAAAACCGCGTCCTGTTTTAGCAGAGAGCAACATATTCTTTGCTGTATTAATTAATAAAAATAATTATTTTAAATTGTAAGAGAAAGATTTAAATTCTTTATATGTAACTCTTTTAATTCAACTTAACTTTTAATTAAAATGTTTTAGTCTCATATAGAAATTCAGAAGTATGTAAAAATGTTTCACTTACTTTTTGGTACATTAAGATTTCCTTTGCCTTATTATCATGTTAGATCATTCATATACAAAAAGAAGGTAAATTCCACCATTTTTAAGCATTTAAAGATCGACCCCCACCCCAATTTTTAATGTAGAAATTTTTGTTAGCTACTATTTTTGAAGAATAAACTCAAAATAGTGTTTTGTATTTTTAGAGTCCTAAAATTTTTTACTGACGTAGTGGCAAAACAAAATTAAATTCTTTCATTACTGTATTTCAAAAAAAAATAAATGTAATTTACATAATTAAAATCATTCTTTCGTTAATTACATATTGAAATCATATGTTTAAACTGATTTTTTGGTCTAAGGATCAAATTATATATAGTTTACTTATTGTCATCATTCAGTAAAAAATATTTTAAAGATTAATAAGATTATTACATTTAAAATCAAAATTTCAGGAATTCAGTCTAATTTTTTATCAGACTTTAAGTGATGAGCGCTTCCACGTACCGTAATCCAAATTAAAAGTTAAACCATCTCAAGTCAACTAAAAAGGAAAATTTTGCTTTTAATTGCAGAAATAAGCTGATTACCTGCCGAACACAATAAATAAAATTTCATTTCTATAATATCTGAGAGTTTGAAATAACACAAATTTAAATGTATTTTTTGTTTCAGATATTTTATTAACCACATTGTTCCAGTTGAAGCAAAAATTTGTTAATTCACACTGATGTTATCTGACTTATATGACTCGGTAAAAGTTACATGACATCATCATCTACATGCAGAGGGTGCTTTATACGTAGTAGGATTCAAAAGTTCCTGTGGATTCAGTCTATAACTTAAGAAATATTAACAATTAAACTGCTGCAACATCCTCCTTCTAGATAAGACCCTTGAGTAACAACACACTTTTGTCATGGCTTGTAAAGATCATCGAAACAAATATAAAAACTACTTTTAGCCATGCATTTTATATCAGCTTGCACGCACTTTTAACTTCATCTGCAGATTGATCTTCGTTTAACATGTGGGGACCGATATGTTGACACAGCCTACACATATTAAGATACTTAGTCAGTATCCATTGGCATTTGCTGAAGGATATCCCAACTGATTCTGCTATATTGTTTGAAGCCTGTTCTTACATACCGCTGTAAAATATTTTCGATGTTTTCAGAGGCGTGGGAAGTCTGCAGACATCCAGAGCGTTTGTTGTCTTCGACCCTTTCTCTGCTTTAAAACGTCGATGACACTCAAAAGCTTTAATTCAGGATTCGCGTAACACGGCTTTACACCTGCTTCAAATTTTTGTAAGTCTTCTTAGCATTTTCTTCCTAAATGGACGCAAAAATTAATATCCATTATCCGCTCAACAAACATTTTTTCTTTCAATCACCGACGTCTAAATATATCCGCCTACAAAATACGACACCCCGGTGACCCACCGACAGCGTGATTTGAAAAATAAACATTTTTTAGTATAAGGGGAAGAATTCAAGAACACAGAAATGTTATTTTAGTCTCTGTACTACAAAAAATGTCTGAGTTATAGACACAGTCCGGGAAATTTTGAATCTTTTTAGTAGTTAAAGAGGAAAACGTTTTTACAGGTCAAGCTTCCTGATAAGGCAACTGAGACAAAGCAGTATTTGAAGTCACTCATAATTGAAGTTACATGATAGTGCGTCGAATTCTCAGTATATGAGAAGTATTTGTAAAATAATGATTATAATCTGAAGGGAAAAGTTTCATAAGATTTTTACGACCAAAGGAAGATTCTCCAAAGAAACTTATCCAGAAATTAGTAGTAGCGTTCTCAGAATGTATGCAACGTTACGTATATATAGGTATAAATTTCTAATGCACAGAGTTCCATAATCCTGCTCAGGAGATATGTAAAATAAGTAAATGTCTTCCGTAAGGAGCTATTGAAGTACATTTTCTGCAATCCATATCTCACACTAGAAGATTTCCTTTTTTTGACTAATAAGCAGGCACTTCTTGGGTTCACGTGGACACAAGCTCAAGAAAAAATATTCACTTGACTTACGATCTCTACGTTGGTATTTTCTATGCCAGTTCTAGTGATTTACTTCTTTATATTTTGAAGTATACATATCTAGATAGAAGATGTAATGCACTTTTTCTTTTAAGAACATTTTTCATTTCTGAAAAATTCAATTATATAATGAAATGATAATATAACTGCATCGTTCCTAACTGAACAAGTTTAAAATATTTATTTTATGTTAATGCCAACATAAAATTCTTATTAATTAATAAAAATATAACATGCACAATTAAATAAATATTATACGTATAAAAATAGATGAACACATCCAGATAATAGATAATAACTGAGTAAATTTGCTGACATCCAGATATAATCAATTAAGCGTGTTTACTGACAAAGCTAATAATGTTCCGTTTAAGGGTTGAAGGGTTTCGAACAAGATAATGTTTCAAAAGCTGTTATACTTGACATTAAGCTTTATATATGCAGCAGTTTGTAATTAGATCGAGGTATTAAATAGTATCTTATTTAATTCTGATGAATTCTGCATGTTTATTTTTCTTGATTGTTTGTGTTCATAAGAAGAACAGTATACGTAAATAAAGCTCCAAATAAGCCCAAAATCGTGCTTTTGCTAAGACAAACCACATCCCACGCAGTGAGTACAAAATCTGGTTCATTCATTAAGTCCATTTTGAGATGCAACTGCTCTTCGGAATACTTAGAAAGAAGTTTTAGGTGCGTTTTATAGTGAAACACTTCCTTGAACTTCCGCATTTCGATTGAAACAGTACCTGCAGCCCAAAGAGTTGAAGTCAAATACAAGCTTGCATTGGTTCCGAGAAAGGAAGTTTCAATTTTCCATGCAAAATCAGTTTCATTCCAATTACCTATTAAGAACCATCCTGATATGCTGCTTAACATCAGGACATTAGCTACGATGGTAAAAAATATTGGAACAGAAAATATTTTTTCGATATTCAACAAGATTTCGTAGACCCTGGCTCGTTTATTGAGGATATCAATCTGTTTAGATAGTGTGAAATCTTCTAGGAGGGTTTTCTCGATTTCACGAGTAAGGCTATTTAGATTGTCTGAGCTGCAGTGACATAAGAAGATGTATAAAAGAGCAAAAACATTTCCGAAAGTTGGAAAAAGCATGTAAGCAAGAAAACTCTTTATGGCTATTGTAATTGTTTGAATCGAAAAATTACTTATTTCGTAGCCATACAAAAAGTTATTTGCAGCTTCAGATCGACTGATTCCGCTTGTCAAATATGAAGAAAATATTACAGCTGTACAGAAGTTCAAAATCACCAAAAAGTTAAACTTTTTCTGTGTGGAAGATGAGCTAATTCCTTCAAATGTTTGTAAAAAGTTAGTGAAACTTTTATTTTTGTATCGCATTGTGTACCAAACTACCATTGTTAATAACAAACTGGATACAAATATGGTGTCTATTCTTGAATCAATTGGGTCAATTGCTATTACTATGTTAGCAACTACATCTAAGCACGTGAGAAATACAAAGAAATCTAACACATACGGAACAGCAAACCGTTTACAATGTTGATGTGATGCTTCGACAAATCCAATCCATCGAAAATAACTCAATATAAATGTTGGAATTCTCTTATGCAGCTTCTTTTTATTAAACTGTTTTACTGTTGTGGTGGATTTGAAATACATTTTGTACTATAGTCTGATTTAAGAATTCGACAAATACGATTTTTTTCACTCTGTTTTGTGTACTTCTAAGGTCTCCTGAAAAAAAGAACACAAACAATATTTTCATTTGTTAATATTCTGAAAGCCTAACTCAATGATAAATTAACTCGAAAGAAATATGCGGTGGTATATCTTTTAGAGTTACGACACCGTTTGGAAGATGTGTTATCGTGAAGCAAAAGGTCGAATAAATGAGATCTGCTCTTGCAATGATGTCCAATCTTCTAAAAGAAAAACATATTTTATTTTATTTATTTACATTTATTTGAACTTCCAAAATGTGATTCATTTTCGATTATTTAACTGTTTGAATGCAAATAAATGAAATTTATCAATAACAGCCTTTGACTTTTTTATAGTTTGTGAAAAATACCAAATTACTTTGTGATCGCCAATTTTATCAAAAAATATATACACTACTGCTTTGACCATTTGTTTTGGAGACTGATTGATAGCGATTATTCAAATATAAGAGGAATAACAATAAAATTAGCATAAAAAAGAGAGAGAAAATATTCTAAGCTTTGTATTTCAATTTTGTATTGTCAAAAGGATACTATTGTTTTTGAATAAAATAAAATTTGTTTAATTATTTTGCTGTTTAATAAGTAAAATGAAATATGTATTCTGTTTTTAATGCATTATCCTCTTTTATATTGTACTGAAATGAATGCCATTGATTTGTGTGTTCGTGACTTCTTAGATTTATTTGGATCCAATTTCGTGCTACGCGAGATAAGCACGAAAAGTATTATAACAATGAATAATTTTTAGTGTTCAGTTCCTGATAAAAAGGGACATTAATATTTATAATTTAATGAAAAACACAATTTTTAGTCAAAATCTTTTATATTTGAAACACAAGTTTTTGATCAAATGTAAATATTTATTATTTTTATTTTCAAAATAGTCCTATTGTATTTAACATATTAGAAGAAGTTGTGTAATAATGTTTGTTAAGTTTTGTTAAAAAAAATACTGATTTCTAAGATATTCTATTAGAGAAGGAAAATTTTTGTGAATCTAATTCTAAATTCGTTTTCAGATGTATCATTGCATCATTTTCAATAAGGTATTTTACAAGTAGTTTACATTTTTAATTTTTGAATGAACTTATACAGAATATTTACAATCATTAGTTCTTAATATTTCTTATGAATTTCAAAGTAAAATATCTAATGTATTTTTGCAATTTATATTTGTAAATTTCTCAACTTGAAGTAATCGATTTTTTTATATGATTTATCATAGATACTTTTTTATTGTTTCGAGTTTATAGTAGGAAGAAAAACAATTAAAATACAACTTAAATGCTATAAAATGTTTACTTAGAGAATATAAACTGTTGTCGTAAAAGGTAAAATACAGAAAATAACAGCTTGAAGTACAAATGGAGTACAGTAATACTCCGACTTACGCTCCCCCGACTTACGTGAATCCGGATTTACGCGGATTCAAATCTCGTCGAGTCTTCTTTTGCTTGGGGGGGGGGGGGAGTAAGATTGGGTAAAATTGTGCTCAAAGTGATTAAAAATTGTGCTGATTTTGCCAGTAAAAATAAATTTAGAAGTAGATAGTGATGACGTTCCAGAAATGTTGGATTCCCACAATCAGGAGCTGACAATTGATTAGCTCCTAGAAATGCATGAGCAAGAGCAAGAACATTGAAGAAGTCTGAGTCTTTAGACCCAGTTGAAGCAAAAAAACGAAAGACGGTTGAGAATATAACAGAAGGCCTCAGTTTAATTGAATTAAGATTTCAAAAATTTTAGAGAAAATATAAACTCGAACCATAAGCATATTTTTTCAACAAAACAAGGAATGCAAAAAACAATTATTAGTATGCTACGAGAAAATTTTGCGGGAGGGAAAACGCATCTTTGAGCCATCATACTACTTTATTAGATTTTATGAAAAATTACACATCAAAATAATTTCGGCTTATGATTTTGTATGTGTGTTATCTAAAATAATCATTAAACACTTTTTTTCTAAATTATTATTTTCTTTTGTCTTCACCCCAAATAAAAGTAACTTATATGTTTTATATGAGAAATCATACGCTGGCTTTCTTGAATTCGTCTTAAACGGCTATCACTCAGTTCCCCCTATCATGTAAGTTCATGGTATTGCTGATATTATGACATTTGTACTGAAACGAATTAAGCTTTGCAAATTTCAGCAAAAATTCACGAAGTTAAACATCAATCTTGAATTAAATTCTGCACACTTGAAACTGAATTAGCTTAACGACTCCAACAAATATTCAAAAGAATCCTTTATTATTATTAAGGGAGTTAAAAAAGTATCAATCTCTCTCTCTATCTAAAATGTTTCCAAAAATGACATTATAATACTGAGACAAATAGAGATGTTCAGTTAATATTTCTTTGCATAATCGTTATACATTTGGAACTGTACATGAGTTTGTTGGAATGAATGTATTTAATAAAGCTGCAAATTAGAGTAAGTATAGGAAATAAAAGTGAACATTAAACATCAAAACATTTGAAATTAGTTAATATTACTCAGTATTAGAAAACGGCAGCTCTAAATGAAATCTAAATTAAAAACATGAGCTCTTTATAGAAAAATGCAGTATATTTAAAGAAATTAATGTTAAGATTATTTTTGTTTGTTTATTAAATGAAATAGGAAAATAAGTTTTTTTCCATATGCTTTATCTAATAAATATATGTTTTTACTCAATATAAGCAAGAGAATAATATCTAAATTAAAAGAAAACTTTTATAATCCATACATATGTGTATTTCAATCTAGTATCTAGTAACCCTGGATAATGTTTCAAGAAGATTTATATTCAGAAAACTGTAAAAGAATTTCATTGCAACCCGTAAAATTTAAATATTCAGAGGCATTGCTCAATCTTCGAATAACACTATACATCTAACTAGATGATTGATTGGATCGTCATGGAAGAAAATATAAAGACATATCCTTTAAATCCTGTCTCATATTTATGAAACATATTGATGTGAAAGGAAACAGCTGTCTAGTAGGGGAAATGAAACAAATAAATAAAGATTTTTTTGACTTTTATAGCTTATTTAAATTTTTAACAGTCTTGAAGGAAGATGTATGGGATGTCTGATAAAACTTTTGAGTTCGATAATTGTTTCTAAATATAAAGAATCTAACTTTTTAATCTGCAATGAAAACAACATTAACTATACGGATGTGCTTTAAAAGTCTGAAATGAAAACAAAAATGTATTTTTCAGATTATAAACAGAAATAAAATTCCTGATCAACGTAATGTAGATTAATTAAAATCTAAACAGAAGCACATTGCTTAAAATGAAATAATAATCCTTATAAATAAGGGAATAAAAACAAAGCTTAATGCCATTAAACAATCCAGAAATAATAACAGTGCAAAAACTATTTTACTGTTGATGCATGGAATAGATACCTGATAGTCCATCGTTATATTTAAAATATTTCTTATACAAATAAAACAAAAAAGATTTTGGTTAATTACTAGATTACTTTTTCTGTGACGAATGAAAAATATTCTTAAAACTCTAATACACAATGTCTCATGTTTAATTTAAACAATAAATGCTGGTTTACTTGTTAGAAAATGTAGAATTTGGTATGCTTCAGAAAATATTTGAATTTTATCACGGCAAATGCATTTGATATTCTGATGAATTCGAAAACCAAAATATATCTAAAAAAATTGATTTTAGAATCTTCTACATTAACTAACAGCCCCAAAATTGCTATTGAAAAGAGAGTCGACGCAAAAGTTTATCAAATCAATTTTTATATCACCGTTTAGTGATTAAAATACAGTCTGGGATGATTGATGTGCTTTGGTGTATTTCTAAACGGTACCTTACTTATACTTTGTGATATTTTTTTATCGTTTCACACGGATAATTTAAATTGATATCCACTGATTAATTTGTAATTTAAGCTTAAAATAGTCTAGATTAATCTCTCGAAGATTTATAATTAACATTTTGTCTCAATTCAGTTCCAGAAATAGTAATCGTTATTCAAATGTGAGCGAAAATTCCCTGAATAATTTATTGTTGGTATTTTTATACCCTTATCCCATAACAACTGAACTGAAAGATACACTTTCTGCAGTTAAACGTATAAAAAATATTTTTTAATAAAATAAAATTTTTATGCATTTATATTCGTTTCCATAACTGTTTTTTCACAACACTTTTACGAAACTTAAAAACAGAACACTAAGGGCCTAAAAATAAATTGCTATTTACTTCGAATTTTCAGATTTTCTGAAAAATTCCGCAAAGAAAGAAAGAAAATGAAAATAATCACATTTCTATTGATTGAACGTATCTGATTACCCTAAAATTGTGAATTTTGAAAATAATTTTTTTTTTTTTTTTTATTTTTTTTTTTTTTTTTTTTTTTTTTTTTTTTTTTTTTTTTTTTTTTTTTTTTTTTTTTTTTTTTTTTTTTTTAAATGTAAATTTTTGAAAATAATTAACTGAAATTTTTTGTGTATGTTCTGTATAATAGTAGAAGTGTTTTAACCTTCCGATTTATCAACCATTGTTTTATAACAAAATTTACCGCTCCTTATGTAAATATAACCATGGTTTTTGTAAGTAATTTCATGAAGTAACAAAGATAAAGTACTCTAGTTTTTGTAAAAATGGAAATATCTCTTATCCTGAAGGTCATTTTAAAAATGAATAGCATAGCAACACATTAGAATTGAAAAAATGGAAATCTGTTCTTAAACGTTTGGTACAGAAAGGGCCACGTTTATGTTACTTTTTGTCAATTTTTACTCATTTTTTCGCAATTTAGTAGTAATAATTTCTTTTTCTGTTCTTACTTTTAACATATTTTAAAAAATGTACTAGAAAATCTAAAAACAACAAAACAATCTTCATATCTCCATTTTTTTTTAAAAAAGTTGTCGCAAGTAGTTATATACCTTTAATAAATTTTTTTGCATCTGAAGTTATTTTTTTACATAACTATCAATGATTTTAAGGTATCAGTCCGGTGTGAAGGTCGGAATTTCAACGTTTTAACGTGCATTTTTTAAAACAAGAAAATAAAATGCAATCATTTTGTAATTTATGCATGCTTTTATTAATATTTTAAAGTGTACAAAAGTTTTTTTTTACTTAATTTTACATTAATTTGCTTATGCTTTTTTAATGTCAAACTTGAGTCCTCAAAAAATAGATAAGTTGTTTTGGTAAAGTACAGAACCTTCCGTTGTCATCTGAAATAAAATAAAATCAAAGAGATTATTGTTTTGTAGACTTTATTCTAAAGAACTAACCAATAATATGCATAATAAAAAAATTAAAATGGTGGATTTGGGAAAAAAAGTTCCTCAAAATCTAATTTTTTCGTTGATAAACTGTTTGAAAAAATTTATTTAATATTAAAAAAATTAAGTCTTAAAGATAAAGTTTTTAACTGTGTATGTTAAGAGTAACATGTCAAATATTTAGTCAAATAGGATGAATAATTTTAAGCCAGTGTTTCCCCGATTTTTTAAAAACATGTTTTCGAGAAAATCGCATTTAAAGTTTTGACAATACTTAAACTAATCAGCTATGCCTTTTGAAAAGAGCAATCCTTCCGTTTCGTCAAAGTTATTATTTTCAGCGACTTTGAGAGCCCTGCGTATGTCTCTCTCCTATTTACAGTTGGTTTCTGTAGTTTTCTCTTCCCTCAAAATTCATGCATTGGAGTACAGGTAGAAAACCCTCATTAAAGATGCAAGCCCCCATCCCCAGTATAGGTAGCAATTTCTTAAAAAGGTTATTACCAGTAAAAGTAAGCTTCAGGGCTAAATTCCATACACAGTGATTGAAACTTTCGTTATTATTTTGGGTTTTCTTATCCCAAACACCTTTTCAACAAATTGTCAGAAACTGAAGTCTCGTGCACTGGTTTTATAAGATTTATAAATTGCTCGTCAAACGTTACTGGGTGTTCATGAGAGCTCTCTTGATTTTCCACTTTCAATTGCTGATATTTGCACCACCAATGCGGGCGGTAAAAGCACTGATTAATTTGTATACTGCACAAAATTCTTATATTTCGTCTTTGTCAATCGAAAAGGTTTCCTATAATACGCATACCTGCGTATCCTAGAATAATAGGGATGGAAGGACAATAAAAGAGGGAACAGTTACAACAGCTGCCGCTGTGAGTCAACAACTTTCACACACATTATACTACTTTTGGCTTTAACTTTAAAAATATTAAAAATTTCGGTCTGAAAGTTCTGGGTTATATTTTTATGATGTTTCGGGGTATATTCGAAATATATTTCTAATTTTTTTCTGTGTTCTTATCTCTGTCAAAAACTATATTTCTGTTCTTTGCAAATCTTTGTTATGTGGTTAATCAATATAAGGAATTTTTTTCAGTAATAAATTATATAATTAAACAACGATGGAAAGCATAGAGAATTATAGAGAGGAAAAACAATGTGTCGCTTTATTTCTTTTTCTTCCTTATCCCTGGTACTTTTATCACAAAAAAATTATAGTACTTTTCATCTTTATAATAATGACTAAAGGTCCTCCTTTTCCATGTGTTGTAATTTTATCCTCCAACTGAGGTCTTAAATGTATTCAATACTCATACTGTTATTAATATTTATTTGTACATGTATTTGGTAAAACAAATCTTCAAGTTGCCCAAAGCATCAAAATATAGTTATTCATGCTGAAATTATATGTATTTCATTACAATTTTTTATAGTTCTTTTGCTTCTCCGCATTACTTCAACATCAGAAAGAAACATGAATAATAAAATGAAGTGTCTGCCAAAAGCATTTGACGCCTATAACTTACAATTACAAGTTAAGTAAAAAATAAATAAAAAAATGTTAGAAAATCTTAAGCTATTTTTAAATTGCTGTTGAAAAATGTCACGAAACGAAAAGTACTGTAATTTGGCTTGAAAGATGTTTGAGATAATAATATACCAATGCGTGCTCTGTCATCTCTTTTTTCCGTAATTTTGAAGTTTTGTTATAAAGTTTTGGATCTGTTCGAAAGTTGAAGTTTCTATTGAAAGGTGATTGTTATTATGTCAGATGAGATCTGTAAAATTTGGCTGTCGTGATAATTCAACAAATCTATTATTCGAAACCTTCAAATTTCGAGTATGAGGAAAAGATATTAAGAAAAGAATACAGCTGAAATGGACAGAATATTTTCTTGGATAAATTATATTTTTAGCCTCCTAACTGCCGATTAAAAGTTTCACGATTCTCTCCCCAGTGCCTTCGTTTTTCTCATAAAAGGGAAATATAATCAAAATTGGTGGGAAAATAAAGAGCATAAATAAACAAATTTTTCTCTTAAATAAGTAAATTCTTCGCAAACACTGTCATTCCAAAGCCTTCAGAACTGTTTCATTGATAGCAACTTCGAAGAAAAGGACCGTGTTTCGGAAAGACGTATATATTTGTGACGGATCTATCCGCGACTATATTAACACCTTGGGGACTCTACTGGGGAAAAATATTTTAATTCAACCAACTTTCTCGCAGACCAAGAAAACGTGTAAATGAAGTATATTATATAAATTCGGTTTTCGCGAGTTTGAGGGTTTGCCAGTTGGAGTTGGCAAATAGGAGTTAGCAAAGATTTTGCGAGTTAGTTTTTTATAGTTGAAGATAGAAGGATAGTGGAATTATTAAGAGGTCTTGGAGTTGTCCAGGAAAACGGATTACACCAGTGGATCCAACGACATTAATCAATCCCACTGAAGATCACCTGCAAGATTCAAGTGTAGGATCCACTGCATAAAAAGTACAGGTATCGTGAGCTTGTTTAATTAGAAGATAGCTTATTAATGTGCGACGTAGTTTATATTGAGCGTATTTAAGCTATCGAAGATTCAGTTGAGGGTCCGTAGTATTACCCCCGCGTTAATGAATCTCACCTCTGCGCTCTACTATTTGATTGCCTATCTTATTAGATTGTTATTGTGTCTGATTGATATTTTCGTAACAATAAATTAATTAGTTTGAAATCATGTATGTTGATAATTCAGTTTCTCCCACACACCTTACTGGGTTTGCGGGTAAATAAGGGGTTTCAGATGTAATCAGGAAACCACCGGTATTACATATTCGTTTAACGCACTGGATGAGCAAGACTTATATATACGCCAGTAGCAGTTTAGGGGTTAATAAGATAATTATTTGTGGCCATTTTGAAAAATTCATGTATTCTAATCAAAATTTACATCAAAGGACACGTGATTGAAATTTTAAGATGAATTATTGATACAATTGTTTGTTATTTACATTGTGCGGCCACTTTAAGATGGAAGGTCTTGAAACAGCCGTTGTTTGTTAACTCTTTTTTAACGTTTTATGTTTGTAGATAATAGAGT
Source organism: Trichonephila clavata (assembly GCA_019973975.1). Lineage (NCBI taxonomy): Eukaryota > Metazoa > Arthropoda > Arachnida > Araneae > Nephilidae > Trichonephila > Trichonephila clavata. Next base: position 14,608 of record BMAO01002360.1, read on the forward strand.
ATTATTTTAAGATTAAAATAGTGACGTATAAAGTCCTAAAAAGAATTAAGTTCATTGAACTTTTCTATTCCAGACAAACAACAATTATTCTAACTTAGAGAAAATATCGGACCCATTTTCATATATCAGAGTTCCTCCATTTTCATTTTGTGGAACTACTTTAAAGATTGGATTTATATCTCATTGGATTTCATACATTTCAAGAGCATTCCAGTCAAAATTCAACTCTCAGGATATAAATTCTAGCGTATGGTCTCAAGGAAAATGCTGTAGAAAGATTTGAACTTTTAGCATAATAAAAGGTTATTCAATTAATAAATGAATTTTTTTTTCAGATATAATTTACGTATTTTTAAACAAAACTGAATTAGGAAAAAAAAGATATCTGTTTTTATAAAAATATTTTTTATTTTACACTGTTAAGTCTTAAATTGCCCACTTATCCACTAAGGATTTTTTGCTTTACCACTTTTCATATATAACTGAATTTGTTTTAAAAAAAATAGTGAGATAGACAAAAATTATATATTTTACATATATTTATGTAAAATAAATTAATATTTGTAAATTCCTCCTGATAATACAAGTATTGTACATTTTTTTTTGTATCTAATTCTAAATGTGAAAATCTGAAAAGCTTAGTTTAATCAATCTTGAGAGGATTTCATTCTGCACAAATAGTTTTCATTTTATACTATATACGTGGTAAAATTCTGATAAATTAATCAAATAAAACATGCATGTAATCAACATTAAAATAAACAGATTTTTCTATTTTCTACCTGTTGTTTTCTTGTTTTGTTTCTAGGAAAGACTTGTTTCAAAATCAGTAGTAATTGGTAAGAGTTAAAAATATGTAGCATGAGAGGCTATACTATGTGATTTTACGCATAAAAAGTGGCTGTAAGCCAATCACCACACTAAAACAAATCAGAATGTTGAAATGAAAAGAAAAAAGAGCTTCAGGACCCTCAGATTCATACGTAAAAGGAGTAACGAGTCCCTTGAAGTTTTTAAAGAAATATCAAGAACTACTGACTGCATAAATTAATTCATCTAAAACATTTCAATTACAAATGAGTACTATTTATTACTAAATGAATTTAAAAAATCTCAGGAATAATGTGGTAATGATATAAAAAGTTATTTTATAATTTGTTTCTATAAATTTTTATTTCCTGTGCAGTCAAAATCATTTAAGGGGGTCCGGCATTTCTATAGGAGCCTATGTTAAAATTGCGTACGTTTACGTACCTTTTTCTCAGAAACTACTTACTCCTCACAGATGAAATTTTTACAGTAGGTTATATGTACTATCAATAAAATTTTAGTAGAGGATTTTGTCTTTTTACCAAAAATTGATAAAATTATGAATTTTTTAAAAAATGTCCAATCTCCCAGCCCTAAAATTAAGTTTAAAAACGCGTTCTCTAAAACAGTTTGCTAGATATTACTTATCCCCTCCATGTAAATGTGTAAACATGTTGAAAATATACTTACTGAAAATTTGAGGACCCTACATTAATTAGTTTCTGAGAAAAAGGTACAAAAAAGGAAAAATATTGCATTTTGAGAAAACAAGCTTTAAAGTAAAAATTTGTAATTTTTGACGATTTACCTTTTTTAATACTTTCCAGAAAAATATGAAACATTTTCTTTGCCCTCTGCTTCTACAAAAGACTCTTCTAATTTTCTTTTTTTCATTATTTTTAGCAATCTAGCCTTTTTTTTTTTTTTTTTTGTATCTCAAGATGCTTTCGTTGGGCTACACGAATCCTACGTGCATCTAATTTTTTAAAGCATGACACACAATTAAAACCTGGTTCAGTACCACAATGTTTTAAAATGATTAATTTGGCTACATGGCCCATATTGAATTATGCAATTCCAATTTTTACCCCTAATTTTAGAGTTTTTAACTCCACAAACGTAGATTTTGGAATGACTGACCATATGGTATTATTAACTGACTCATTGGGGTTTTGATTCTTCCCATGTAGACATTTTTTTTAATAACCTAGGGTCAGCTAAATCTCTAAAAATTGGCTTAATTTCAATCAAGAGGGAAGATGGCACATGGGTATGTTTTTTTTATTTTCATAATGCTTTTCGTTAAATTCAGCTTTTGCTTTCTGAAACTTGCACCATGAATTTGTACCCGAGGGACACAATCCATGTTGAGGGCTCTCATTTGTAGACAAAAGATGGAAATAAACAGCCCAAACAGCAGTTTTCATGTTGTGTAAATCATTGATATTGTTTCTAATGGTCATACCATAATACCTCTGAATTTTGGAAATTAAATGTCGTCCACTTAGGCTTCTTCCATCACTTAATTTTTTTTCCTCTGTTTTTCTTTGAGATTCAAAAGTCCCATACGCTTTTGAATATGTCCAACGCACTCTAATTTTTCTATTTGAGTGTCATAAGGATTCAGGGCAAGTATTGATGAAAAACATCTTGAATCTCCATCGCCCATATATTTTGTGTAACGAATGCCAAAATTAGCTTCAGATCTTTCAAATATCGCCGTTACGCCTTTCACTTCCATGTCTCCACTTGTTCCACTATAGTTGGCAATACATGATGGTTCATGAACAGAATTAAATGCAGCTCTGCACCGACAATGTTTCGAAAACACTTCAAAGTCAATAACTTTTCCAGTATCAACACTCGTAGCTGTAACAATACCATTGAGGAACTGGTATCCTCTTTTCTGCCATGAACCATCTAAGGCAACAGCAATGTCTCGTCTACCTTCTATTCGTGTTGCCTCCTCAACAGAATTTCTCATTGATTTTTTACAGGTAAATTTAGGAGAGTCGAACAACAATTCTGTATAAGTACGGAATTTTTCAGGTGGAGATGGCAAGTTCATAAGTCCACAGAAAGTTTTTGCAGTTGAACGACCTCTTCCAATAGATCTGAAATCAAATACCAATCTGATATTTGAGTGGAAAAGTTTATTTTTATTTTTCAATTTAGTTGACGTATGGAAACTATGTTTTTTGTGCAAAAACTACAACAAAGTTCCATATAATACACAATTACACAATTCCAACTCTTTTAGAAGCCTCCAATGAGATGGAATGGCCACAGTTTTTACAAACAGCAAAGTTCAATAAAGCTTTATTCAATAAATTTAATTCTATTAAAACATTTTTTTCATTACTTCCTTCCATATCTTCATGTAAACTGTTGTTTGAAATAAGTTTTCGTGTTGAAGCACTTTGAATAACAGTTTCTGTGCTGATGAGATAGCTGGAACATTTTGAGCAATCATTTTTTAAACGCCCACACTTTTGAGTTTTTTAAATATTTTTTAGATCTCCCATAATTTTGTCGTTAATAAAATACTCATAAATAATTTAAACAGAAAAAAATCTGGATAAATAAATTAGAATTCACAATTAGCAAGTTCAAGCAAAAATAATCCCATTTTACAACAAACCAAACGAAAAAAAAATAAATGTGCTGAGTTGTCTTTTCCTTTCTTCAAAGTAAAATCGTTTTATTTATGTGTAAAAAAAATATTATACTAATTGTGGACAAAACAAATCGCGCTGTTATCGAAAAATTAAGCATGATGAAAGACAGGTGCTCCTCGAGGTGCACCTGTCACGCGTCAAAGAAAGTGGCTTTCTTTTAAAAAATAAATAAAAATACTTCTAATTATTGTATTTCCATATATCATATATCATTTTAAGCAGAAATGTTTGATCTTTTTAAAAGTATAAAAAAGTCAAAATCGATCATTTTTCAAAATTCATGCGCCCTTAACACGAAACTAAAGAGACTGAAATATTTTTCGTGTTAAAAGAATTTCGAGTTAAAGGATATTGCAAAAAAACTCACATATTCAAAAAAAATTACGTTTATTAGAGTACATTTTATTTATATAGATATGTATATATGCTTACATTTAATAAAAATCAAGGAAACTAAAACATTCTTAGGAACTTAATGAAATTTAATACAAAATTTTCTCAGGTATTTTGAAAAAAGGAACATTTATTAAGTTTTTGGAAAATAATCCGGTATTTTTCTTTGCACTGTCTTTTTTAGCGTCAAATAGTTTGATGTCGTTCACTTTGAAATAATTTTCAACAATGCAATGTGCGCCTAAATAACTGCGCGTAATTTTCGTGATTTTTCTCATTTCAGATAACATAGCAGTAGGAGCTGTATTATTTATTTCATTTTCGCCGTCGGAATCTGCATCAATGATATTAATAGAGCTTTGATCAAATTCCAAAATATCTTTGTCTGCCATAATTGGAGCTGTAAGCATATTATCATTATCTATAAGAGCGAGTTCTTCCTATGAAAGAGTAGGACAGTCCAATAATTCAAAAATTTCATTAAATGTCTGGTCAATTTCAATATACTCCTTCTCCCGAAGGAAAATCTTTTCGTTTTAAACCAGTGCTTCTTAAAGTTTCAATATTCGGGACCCAATATTCAATCATGATTTTCATTGCGCCCCCCTCATACAATAACAATGCATTGAATTCAATAATACTACACTTTGACGCTAAAACTACAATACCATTTTAGTCTCGTATAAGTGCACAGAAGTATATAAACGTCTCACTCAGCCAAAGTGTTAATTTCCGCAGACGTATGTATACGTCTTTCCGAAGTACTATGTTTTCTGTGCACTATTATCCATAAAATTTTTCTGAAGGGTTTGGAATGCAACAAAAGAACTTTGACAATGTTTGCAAAGGATTTATTTATTTCAGAGTATTTGCTTTCCTTCCCCTCCCCAATACCTCACATACGCGCGTATACGTACAAAACGGTTAGCACTGGAAATCGAATCACGCAACTTTTAATCGTTAGTTAAGGGATTAATAATAAACCCTACAAATTATCAAGATAAGTTTTAATTTTTTTATATAATTTTATGTATGACAATCCCATGGGGTCACTGGTAATTATTAAGCTTGTTCTTAACTTAGTATTGTTAAATTAATTAGAAATGCATTGGGTAGAGCACTGATATATTTATGAGGTTATTATATCCGTGTAGATGTGCATTTTTTTTTTTTTTTTTGCGTTATGCGTCAATGTTTCTGGTTTGTTTACTTTCAGTAAATTAATGATTTTAAAAATAATCTTTTGTTTTCGAGTTTTCAATATGCTCCCTCCCCTTCTTAGAATTGTCACGCCCCAATAGGGGACGCGCCCCACAGTTTGAGATACACTGTAATAAACGATTTTTGTTTTGTATTATAAAAAAATGCAAATAAATTATATTTTGTCGGGACAGTTGTATTATTTCGCGTTAACCGATATTTTAGTTAATATTATATTATAAATCCGTAAAATAAAAGACTTACGAAAAAGAGAAAAAAGTTTATTGCGAAGCATTCAATAATTTGTCAAAAGTTATAGTATTATTAGAAAACAAGATATCAATCATTGGCATGGCCAAGTAATTTTAGCGCGTTTTTCACATGTTGTATTTTACAATAGGAAAATTCAGGAAAACTATGGAAAAATTTAAATATGATTCGGCTCATCTAAGGCACAAATGTGACCAAATGCCAAAAACCCGAGGTCAATGGGTTGCTTATTGGCCGAGAAAAAGGTACGACAAAATATGGAACGAAGACGAAATTTGCGTCCTAATAACGCTTTTGTTCCACTACGTGAAAAACGCGCTAAAAACTAAGAGAGTATAAATGTATTAAAAATTTACTTTCTCTCTTATTGGTAAAAACAGTAGTTAAAACTTTGCTTGCTTTGTTAATTTAAGAAACTTATTTCTTCCTTATTACAGATGATTGATAAAACATATTCATTGTTATGTAATATTACTAGGCACATAGCTGCTGAAGTATCATTCGTGCAATGCTAAATTACCTCTAAGTAAATTCGAGATAGCAAAAACTGAAATCGATATTAATGTTGAAAACTACACAGTGAAGTATTACGTATGGAAAGCAATTTATTTTCTTTGCAACGATATAGAGTTAAATTACAAAATATGAAACTCTTTTATCTTGTCTTTTGTTACTCATTTTAATTTAAATGCAATTTTGATTATTTAAGAAATTTCAAATCAATCCTCCAAAATAAAATTGTTAAAATGGTTCAGTGTAGTATATACTTTTTGATGACATCGTGACTAAAACTAAAGGGAAATTTTTCTCAAAATATGAAAAATTTAAATAAAAATGTCTTCTCCCCAATTTCATTTATTTGCAATGGAATAAGTTTTCAAGTATTTTTAACTATTCATTACATTTATTTGTATCGAGTGGTTAGATTAAAAAGTAAATGTCTTACATCAGCCTCAAATTAATTCAAACAAGTGATACAAGTGTATGAATTCATTACATTTGATAACAAGATTTCTGAAAAGACCGACCTCATATAGTCTATATTTTGCTTCAAAGCAAAATGTGTTTCTAACTTTCTCTTCAGTCAGAAAGAGTTTTTAAGATCCCTATATATTTTTTTCTGACGTTAACTCCTAAATTGTGGGCTTATAGTTTTTAATGAATAATACATGTGCCCTGCCAAAGAGGTGTATGTCAGACTTTAAAAGGAATTAAATAGGATACAGTAAGAAATTGAATTTCAAGTCCATTACAGCCATGAAATACTTCCTCAAAAAGGACCTACGTAATTGCATTCCACGATTTATTTTGAGTTATTTTAGATGGGCAGGATTCGTCGACGCATCAGGTCAACTGATTAAGACATCTTTTGTTTCATATACCTTAGATTTCATCGTACTTTTCACTTGCATAGATACCCTTATTAGCATATTAGTTTCTTATGATTCTTCTGAAGTAAAATTAGACATCATATTTATGTCCAGTTTGGCCTTGACAACGATAGTGTGGTACAGAATGCGATACAAGAAGAAAAGTACAACCAATTTTTTGCAAAAGTTTGATGGGACTAGTTCACACTCCCATGAGAAAAAATTTAATGTTTTAGTGTTTTTGACTTTATGCATACCTGCAATATATTCTGCATGCATTATATGTGGAATGAACAAATCAGAAGCTGGATTGTTTTTTATTTATGGCTACGAAATAGAATATATTTCGATCCAAAATATCATAGTAGCCATTAAGAGTTTTTGTGATTACACGGTTTATCCAACTTTCGGAAATATTGTAGCTCTCCTTTATATTTTCTTGTGTTTGCACTGCTCAGACTATCTAAATAATCTTACTCGAAAAGTTGACAAATATTCCCCAAAAGACTTCACACCATCTAAGCAGATTGATATCCTGAAAGGAAGAGCCGAAATCTACGACATATTAGTGAATACTGAAAGAATATTTTCTTTTCCCATATTTTCTATCATCGTAGCTAATGTCCTGATGTTAAGCAGCATATCAGGATCATTCCTGATAAGCGACTGGAGCAATACGGAGTATATATGGAAAATAGAACGTATATTTTATGGAACTAATGCCTGCTTGTACGTAACGTCAATTCTTTGGGCTGCAGGTACTGTGTCGATCGAAATGAGAAAATTCAAAGAAATATTTCACTATAAAACACACCTGAAACTTCTTTGCAAGTACTCCGAGGAGCAGTTACATCTCAAAATGGATTTAATGAATGAACCAGATTTTTTACTCACTGGATGGAATGTGATTCATCTTGGAAGAAGCACGATTTTATGCTTAATTGGAACCTTGTTAACGTATACTGTTCTTGTTATTAATACGCATGGAGAAAAAGAAAATTAGCTTACATTACTATTTAGATTTAAGTAAAAGTATAGCTCTTTGCTCCTTTTAAATATACAAGGTCTGTTCAAAAACTGTCTGGCCTTGAATTTTCCCATGCTCAATACAGATTCTAAGGTGACGCCACTGTGCACAGTGGGAGGTGACAGCTTTATGCACATGTTTGCATTTTTTCCTTGCCTTCTGGTGAGGTGTTATAAAATGTGCTTGGTGTATTTTTATTTCTCTTAAGATGACTGAACGACCTGAGCAGATACTTTGTTCCTTCAAAAAAGCTTGGTTATTTTTTAAGGGAAACTATTCCTAATATTCAGTAATTGTTTGGAGATGATGCTATCAGGTTTACACAAATTGAGTAGGAGTTTAATTGATTCAAAAGTGTCCGCATGTTGTTAGAGTGTGACAGGCGTTCTAAGAAGTCCCAAACCACTCGAAATACAACATATATTGAAAAGGAGGAAAATCTGTTAATGAAAGAAAGTCGCTGAACTGTAGGAGATTCTGTTGGATAAGTTGAAATCAGTACAGGTTCTCCACGTGCAATTTTATGTGATCATAAGAAGAGTGAATGCTTAATTTGTTCCCAAGCTTCTGTCCATGGAACAGAAAAAAATTCGTCTTGCAATTACACAGTACCTACTGGACACTATCAGCATTGAACCTGGATTCCTGCGACTTTTCGTTGTTCCTGAAAATGAAAATGCCATTTCAAGAATCCCATTTTTAGAGTAGAGATGAAATAGGGCGGAACGTGACAGTTGAGTTCAACCTTATTCCAAAAGAAACCGTCCAAAAATGTTTTCGAATGTGGAAGGAATGATGAGCTAAATGTGTGAAAGTGCAAAGGGTGCCCTAATTTGAATTTAACTAGGATCCCAGTCCCACTAAAAAGCGACTATATTTTTTTTCTGGTCGAAGGTCAGATACTTTTTGAACAGACCTTGCAAAATTTAGAATTTAATGCAAAATAACAAGTAGAGGAATTTGAGTAACTTATACTTCGCCATATGTGCATTAAAGACAAAAAAGAACAGTCTTACCTGAAACAGCAAACACTGATATATATTTCTTAAATCATTTAGTTTAAGGTACGAAGTATATAGAAGATGTTTTATTAACTATCAGTGGAAAGCCTTTACTTGTTTTTTTAAATGTGTTCTGCCGCTATCGAAATCTGAGTTTCAAATGTATGCCTAATTTCATAACTTTACACATGATTCGAAAGCACCACCAGTTACCATGTAATTTCACTTGGAGTAATTTCTTTTGAACTTAAAAACTAATAACATTTTTTTCTCAGCAACAAACAAGCATTCCTCAATAAATTCATTTCCTAACTAAATATTTAACCCACTGTCATACTATATTGCTTCAATGATGTGTTCATTCTAGCTGTCTGGGCAAGGAATTCAACCAGGCAGATATAAGGCTATATTCTTTGTTATAATACTTCTGTATGTTAAACTTAGAAACCATTTACATTTGAGTAAATTAATAATTTTTCCCTGCTGTAGTAATGCAAATAAACGCTTAAATTGAGAAATTAGTATATATTTGTATTATTTCAAATTCTCGGAAAGGGTACAGGTATAAATAAATATTACTTTTATGTTTGAGGTAGGTATGTATGTGTATGCTTTTTCTTGAAATCAAAATACATTCTCTGATATCCATTTTTTTAATGAGATTTTCATTGCAGGTTGCTAGATATTGTAGTGCAACCCTCCTCATTTTAAGTTTAGGCAAGAATTAGACTAAAAATATAAGAATAAAATTTAAAAGATAATAATTATAAAATAATTGTACTTGGTTCTTGAGTTGTTCTATATCCTAGATGATGGCAGTGAGTGAAACTATATGTGGTTTATTTTCGTAAATATGTGATATTTTTTGGATGTTTATATAAATCAATATCTACGTTTATTTTTTAATGAATTGATTGTTAAAACAAATTAATTGCTTTCATATTCCTTGTATGTATTGTTTCATTGTAAGAAATAAAACACACAGTGAGAAATAGGAACGTAAACATTAATTAAAAAGTAGGTTACATTTAATCTCTTTCAAAATACGGCTAGCTTTTTGAGAAGACCTTTTAGGAGGAGATTTTCCTCTATGCTGCCTCATTATTTTGTCAATGGCTGACATTATGACGGCAAATAATGGTGAACAGGTAAACTGTTCTTTTTCTGAGCTGTGGGGGACGTTGTGACTAAGAAAGTGTTTGAGAAAGGGGAGGGGGAGCTTTTTCTTTTCTTTCTATGACAAAAAGACTGTTCATCTAGGTAATTGACGTTTATGAATCTCAACCGATAATATTTTTCTCAGAAAGCAAATTAGAGAGAAATATTTAAAGACCATATGTAAAGAAAATCATGTAAATAGTCCTCAATTGTCCATTACATATCTATTTTTTAAAAAGTTAAAAAATTATATCGCAGTTCAATTTATAATGTTACTCTGAAAATTATTGTACACATTACATATCAATTAATTTTGTTCTTTTTACACATATTCAAGCTTCCTATAGTGTGTAACACACATATATGGGTAGTTTTATTATTTAAAAAAAGGAAACCTTTTTATGAATGGAATCAAGTTAAAAATTACAGTTCAAGTTAATTTAGTTTTTAATTATAATGTCATAGTAAATGATTTTAAGGGACACAATGCGATTCAATTGACAAAAATCGGTCAAAAAAATCAAATCTAATTTTTAAAAATCTAAATTACATTTTATACACTTTGATACAAACTCACAAAATTTGATAGCTCTAAGTTTAGAAAAAACGTTGAGTTATGATACTTTTTACGGTTTTTTTTTTCAATTTCACATTCCAAAGGCAAATCAAAATTTTAAACTGTCTTATCTCAGAAAGATAAGAGAACTAGTTTGTTTTCATTTAAAATGATAAGACTTTTTTCCTTTTGTGCTTAATACTTGGAAATTTTTACACTTGTTGCTATTAGTTCATGGAATAAAAGTTGGTATGGATTTTTAAATCAAAGCAACACATAATTTTTTAAAAAAAATATTTGAATAGAATTTAACATTTTAAACGAATTTTCAATAAGCTCTCATAAAAAGAAGTATTGTACAAATGTCAATCATGTAATCACAAAAACAATAACAGATTTTGTTATACATAGTTGAATGTACTAGTAAATTCAAACTTATTATATGTAAGTCAATTTTTGTAAGAGGAGAAGCATTTTAAATCATTTCATAAGTTTCCCTTAAAAAAAATTAAATGATTAGCAATTTATAAAATTTTGAGCACAAAATCGGTTTTACATCATACATACACATAGGAGGAAATCAAAAAAAAAATTATGCAATAATTAAATTAAAAATTTTATGTAAACCATACTAGTTCCCCTTAAGGACTGAATAATTCTTTTTGAAATATTTAGAATAAGTTTTGAGCATAATTTTAGAAATTTTATTGTATTCCTAAAGTAAAATAGAATTATTTTCTTTGAAAGAAGCTAAAAAATAATTAAATTAAATACATTAACTATTTTTACTCAACAGAATATTTTAGAAATTAATTTTTTACAAAGAATTGTGAATTCGGTATCTTAAAACCTTATTAATTTAAATTTTACTCAAGAGACTCTGTAATGCATTCATTACGGTTTTTACTATTTCTAATCTTTAAACTATGGTTTTTTAAGTTATAGTAAACTGCAGTTTAACTAACGGTATCGTAGGAAATATAAGTATTTTGTGTCGATTACTTTATATTAATACTTATTCTATAACTATAATAATAGCACTCATGTGTAAAGCAAATTAGACTGAAATATCAACATATTTACTGTAATTATTTTAGGTTAAATTTTAAATAAAGGAAGAATTTATTTAGTCATATTCGATCGAATACTTCTGTACCTATTAAGTAAAACATTTCTATTTATTAAATACATCACAATAATTGCTCCCCTTATTCAATAAATCGCGAATTAACTCATTATCATATATATCAATTATCAGCATTTTGAAAGTTTAATCAATTACGTTACTCCCTTATAAGCCAGTTGGTTCAGATTTATAATAAACTAATTATTGATATTAGCTTATCTGTCTGATTGAAAATTCATTATTCACTTAAATGAGAGTTTAACTGTAACCCTCGTAATTGACATCGTATTATATTGCAAATTGAGGTAATAATTAATGGCGTTAGGTAGAATTGTTATTAACTGAATGGTTAGTGTGACTAAACATTTGACTATAAAAACTATAATTCGTGTTACACGTAGTATATAAGTGATCCCATTTAAGGACATGCTAGAAATAGTAAAATGCCAAAAATAAGACTATATTGTTTATGGGACATATATCTTTAAAAATTCCAATAGATGCTTAGTTTTTTGTGTGACCTTAACAAAGATATTTCATTCATTCTATAGATATACAAAAGTAATTTTTTACTTATTTTTTTCTGTTTAATTTGAGTTGGTCGTAATTTTTGAGATCTCATAATACTTGCTTTTGTGTAGGTACTATTTTTTTTTAAAAAAGTATCTCTTATATATGTAAGTATACTTTTGCCCATAAATAAAACAATACACAAAATATAGTGAAACTATTTTTTATAAACATATTTAAATTAAAAACCGTGTAATTTTCAATTTTTTTAAAAAAACTTCTTTCACACATTAAATTATTTTTTATGAAACTATGTACTACTTCGACTAAAAAACAGGTTCACTATATGCACAGGTTCCCTATATCCTATAAAGAAGTATATAAAATTCGGAATCCTATAGTGCAATAGTTTTTTTTAAGTGAACCTAAAAGTCAAAAAAGGCTTTGGTGAAAAAGTGAAAAAACAAAACATATTTGTAAACGTTTTTTTGCATCTTATCAAATACTTTTTTTTCATATTTTAAGTTCATTTTATCAACGAACATATTATACCTTTTTAGATTAAAAAAAATATGGTACTATTTTTTAATACTAAACTTTCGAAAATCGATTCTTCAATATGTATGATGTTCTGGTTCCCTTGAGACATTTTAATAGGCTTCATTTTTCTTTTAACTATTACTTTAACCAAACATATCAGAGTTATAATTAACGACTAACTATAATCTCTCACATTAAGATTATTGTGTTTTCGTAGTATTAACATTTACTACATTAAGTTCACTAGACAATACATTTTTATAAATCAAGTGCTCAACGTAAAACTAATATAAATTATACTTTGATCAGTTTGAGGGTGACATGGAAAATATTTCTTTAACATTAGATTGAGCTCCTGATTTGATGCTACAAATTAAATCT
>BMAO01002361.1:0-55359 GCA_019973975.1 Trichonephila clavata
TGCTAGTGTATGCATTGAGAAAAAAATTCTTGCATTTAAGAAATTAAGAAGACTCTCTGAAGAAATCTCTTCTTAAGAAATATTCCTCAACACTAAACACTTATTTGCAAATAATTACCAGACAATTAAGAGAACACTGCTATCAACGATCTATACTTTCTATAATTTACCACACATTTCAATTTTTAGAAGAAACAATTTTAAAAATTTCTCATGAAGTTCCAATCAGATGAAATATAATGAAAAATATTAAAAAATATGTTAAAAGATTTTTTCAGTTTTTGAGGCATTTCTATTTATATATGAACTTACACTTTTTGGCAATTTTGATTAACTTCATTTTTTTTTTCATGTTGTGATCAGGCTAGTATATATAATATCTAATCTTTAAAAATATAGCTGGGAATTTAGGAGCTGACTCATCCAAAAGAATTAAATTCAATAATTTAGAGTTATAAACTCAGGTTTCCACCTCATCACATGACCGTGGCTTAAAATAACAACTCCGACATTCAAAGCCCTCGTGTTGCTTCAAGTGCGATCGATCGAGTCCTCTTACAGTCTCCGAATTCTATTTTTCGCGCTACTGTCTTCCTCTCTACTCACTCGTCACTCTGTGTGCACACATTCCTCAAATCTGTCAGGATTACAGATGTGTCACAGAGGTGTTGAATAGCCCCATCAATCTCAGAGCGAAAATATATAATTCGTTAAAAAAATTTTATTCTGTCAATAATGAGTTATTCTCTTGCAGAAATTTGTTTCTGATAAAATAGCTAATTATGTCTTTTTACAAGCCAAAAGAGCCGTGATTTTTTCCAGCTGTTATAAACCCTTTAAATTTACTTCTATAAGACCTTTATCTAGGAATATAAAAACATCAACTGACGAAAATGCATGTTAATACATCAACTTCAAATGCACGATTCGTTTAAGGAATACAATTTCATCAATTCATAAAAACTTCCGGAAATTCTATATTTTAAGATCATTATTATTAATGCACACTCCGTCACACACAAAAAAAATATGCATCCAGAAGGAAAATGACCTACTATCACGGAACTTAACATGTACATAGTGTATGAAGAGATAAGCAAATGATTACAAATTTAGAACAGATTGTTTTAAGAAGAAAATATGGGGCATGAAATTGTTACAAATCCGTAGGTAGTAAATCCACATCTGGCAATTATACAACCCAAATTATGACGTGAAATAGAATCAGTGAGGTCACCTATGATCTCCTGCGGAAGATCATGCCATAATGAATTAACAACCCGATTGAAAACATCAGCACTCCGGGACGGTTACAGTTGCCTTCCAAGCACATCCCAGACGTGCTCTATTGGCGAGATATCTGTAACCTGAAGTACGTCATATCCTTTAAAACATTGTTGGGAAATCGCGCAGTTGTGTACGAGCATTGTCTTGCTGTTAAATGTTACCTGGGAGACTTATATCATAGATAGTACAACTGGCGTTCAAATAACTTTGTGCCGTCAAAGTGCGTTGAAGGCCAACTAGAGGTGATTGAGTACCCCAACAAATCGCACCACAAATGTCTCACCTTATGTAATCGCTGTATACAACTCTCGACAACAAATACCCGATGGACCAGTGTTCTGCCGCTTCCACATGTGTATGCTCATGTCATCAACATTGAGATTCTCACCTCCAGTTCACAATCTAGCTAGCCCGAGGTCGTCAAAAATCTAATCGAAACTGCCTATGTTGGGTCAGGGAAAGGCTTCTATATGGTACCGTCACCTTATTACATGCTTTGGCCAATCTTCTCCGAATGGTTTCCCTTGATACCACTGGATATGTGGAATGGAAATGGCGTAGAACCAATTCTAGTGACCTTGTTGTAAGGTCATGGCCACTCTTATGATTTTGCAATCATTAAGTGCATTTGTGTTCCTAGGACTCCTTGACCCTTCACAACGTAGGCTATCCTTTCCGATATCCATGTTGCCAAAACTGAGCAATAACCATATATCTCCGACCGAAGTGGCGGCTGCTATGCTTGTTCGACCAGTCTGCTTCTTGAGACCTGCTATACGCCCCCCCCCAAAGTCCGGTAAGTGTTCGTACTGTCACCGGTTACATTTTCGAGGCATCTCTAGTCATAATACCGTCCATCTCAGTTGACAGATTTGATGGAATTGCTCATGCCCTATGGCACGAGCAATCATGCTTTTAAACCCTACCGGCTGCGAAACCTCATGTGCGCATTACGCGCTTACGCTTGCCTCGTTGGGGTCAAAATTTTAATCAATTGTATATCCTTGTCAGACTACATTCCTGCCAAGTTTCATGATAAAAGTTCGATTTCTTCTGGGTTCATATATTTTTTTTTTGTCGCAGAGTGTATATTAAATAATAATATATTTTTTAGATCACACACACACACAAACACTTTCCAGGATGTAAAAGTTACACTTGTTAAGGCAAAAGCGAGAGTAAAATACCATTAAAGCAGGTAACAATCCCAGATTAGAGCTGATGCCAGGTTGGCACATTCGGTACAGAAATCTCTTAACATCCCTGAAATGAAACCATTTTTTGAGTGATTAGATAGTTGCATTGTATTGGTTGAGGGAAAAGGGAGGCTGGTCAGTTTTCGTTTCGAATAGGATTAAAGAAATAAAAAATCTATTTCCTAATCCTTCTCGTAGTGTGCCTGGAAAATTAATACGGTTGATTTAGTTTCTCGAGGATGTTCACCTGGTCATTCAGTTGAATCGCGTTGGTGGGAAGGTCCATTTGGTTGTAGAGCCACCACAGATACTTGTCCCATGACAAAGTTACCTGATTATGATACTTTCGAAATTTCATTGGAAAGAAAAAAAAGTTAGATTGTGTAATTTAAATCTGTCGGAGGAAAAGTTGCCATGTTATGCTAGGAAACTTTAAAAATTTCATTTAATCTTAAGGTTAGTTACCCTGAGTTTTAAGATTTCTTAATAATGTTAGAAGCAGAAGCAGTGACAGAAATAAAGGGCAATTATCTTTTGAGAGTGCTGAGATCCAGCTAATCCGATCTGTTCAAGCTCAGAGATTTGCAGATGAAAAGTTAATTTCAAACCAGAGTGTATTTAGAGAGGATAATAACAACACACACACACATTCAGGGCAAAACGCGAATAACTGAACGCATAGATGCACCTCATTTTATTCCGCTTATCATACAACCTAACAATTGTATTTTTACGCAAAGACTTGTGAGCTAAAGTAATCAAGAAACTGAAAAAGCGATTTAGGAACGAATATTTTGGTCAATTGATTCAACAACAAAAACAACATCTTCGGTCGTAAAACATTCATGTAGTGAATATAGTTTTGATTGGAACCGATTGGGAAAAACGTTTTCAATGGGGGTCTTTGGCTCGTGCAATAAAACTGATTCTAGGCAGGGAACTGATGAGAACTGCTAAACTAAAGACTCGGTCTTGTACTTTAATTCGTTTAATTCAATGTATTTTTCCGCTTGAGGTGAGTGGGAATAATGTAACAAGTCAACCTCTCGAAAGGTTCAACAGGCTGATTCGTCCACGAACTGTCCTAATCCTGATACTTTAAAAGCTACTGTGAAACATCAGGTGAGCAGATGTGGTCGTCCCGTGAAGAAACCCAACAAGTTGAACTTGTTAATTTTAACTGTGTGATGTTTTTGAGTAAGCCATCCAGCTTATCAAAAAGGGGAGGCTGTAAAGGAACGGCATCCTTTCTCCAACCAATCAGCTCCAAGCTAATGACATCATTATGATACTGTTCTGTTCTTGCTTCAGATGAATTAAACACCTCTCAATGTAGCATTGTATTTTGTGTTTGTCCTTGATTAAATGTTAATGCGTCATATCCTTATCTATTCATGATTTTCAGATTATTTATACTGTTCAGTCTGCGTAATGGTATCTATTTTTTGTCGCGCATGCCATCCAACGACTGAGCACCTCCGCCAATTTTTTGATGTAACCGTCCGCACGAGTTGTTGTTGTAGCTTCCATCTTGGAACAGCGTGCGAATAGCACCGTCTCGTAAATAAACAATATACAGTCCAAGTAGTAACATCATTCTTGATAAACTCGAACCAGCGTTCACGAACATTTGATAATCACAACATTACATTTTTGGTCCGTCGAGCCGGAGTTTTAAAAAAAAAAAAAATGGATAAACTTAATAGATCAAAGCGTGCATTCAAAGGCACCATTACTAAATTAGAAACTTTCGTTGAAGAATCCAGAAATCATACTCCTACAAAACTGGATATTAAACTCAATCGTGTCCAAGAAATGAACAGAAAGATTGACGAATTGAAGGATCAGTACTATGAAACCAAAGACATTAGTGATGCTGAACTAGCAGAAATAGAGGCTGACCTGCAGGAAATGGAGGACAGACTAGAGGATTTGGAGGTAAGAATTAGAGATATTCTCAATTCTTTAATTGCTAAATCCTCTGTTAGTTCTGTTCATAGTTGTGAAAATGAAATATCTCGAGCTAATTCTAAACAGAAAATAGAAATAAAACTTCCGGAAATACCTTTGCCGGTTTTTAGAGGTAGATACGACGAATGGCCTAATTTTAAATCGCAATTTGATAATGTTATAACTAGGAACAATGACTTGAACGAGTCACAAAAACTTTACTACTTGAAGGCGTCATTACAAGGTGACGCCAAATTACTTGAAACAGTAGATGATTCCTTTGAATCGCTCATCAAAGCATTAAAAACTAGGTTTGAAAACAAGCGTCTCCTAACTGAAACTCATATTAATGCTATATTAGAAATAGAAAAATTAACAAGTGAATCAGCTCGAGATATTAGATACATGACAGATATTTTAAACAAGAGTATCAGAGCTTTAAAACTTCTAGGTTTTGAACGTAATAATTTATCCGATCTTTTATTGTTTAACATAATTCTGAAAAAAATAGACCGAGAAACTCGTAAACAGTTTGAACAATCTATTGAGTCAAATGAAGTTCCTGAATTAGATGAATTTATAATGTTTTTAGAGAAAAGAAGCCAAACTATTGACAGTATTAATCGTTCTTCTCCTGTTACTCATAAGCAAAAACAAGTACCCTTCAATAAAAGTAAAAATTTTCTTAATTCACATGATTCTTTAAATTCTTGTGTAATCTGTAAACTGCCTCATTTGATTTACAAGTGCAGTGTTTTTCAAAATATGAAAGTATCAGATAGATTTAATCATATAAAAAGCCTTAATTTGTGCATTAATTGCTTAAAGGAACGCCATAAAGTAAAAGATTGCAAATCAAAAAATTCGTGTTCCGTTTGTAAGAAGCGTCACCACACATCGCTGCATATATTTGAAGCCATTCCTTCCCCCCGGCAGACAACGCTAGCTAACGAACTCCACCCGCCAGCGGAAGACCAAAGGTCAACACCCTCAGAACACTGTAATACTTTTGCCAACTCATCAAAAGAAAAAAAGAAAAACGTTTTACTCCCAACTGCAATAGTTCACATAAAAGGGGGAGATGGTCAGCTGTTCCCCTGCAAGGCGATTTTGGACTCTGGGTCTCATCTTTCCTTCATTCGACAAAGGTTGGCTAATAAACTAACGCTGAAAAAAGAAAAAATAAACGCATCTGTTTCAGGATTAGGGGAAATAGCGCTTAAAGTTAAACAGAAAGTAAATGCAGTAATTCAAAGCAAAAATGGAGGTTTTTCAACAGCATTAGATTTATTAATCGTCCCATTTATTACTACAACATCTATCCATCGCATGGATACATCTGAAATTAAAATTCCTTCGAACATTGACCTCGCAGATAAAGATTTTGGTATTCCAGGAGAAATAGATCTGCTTATTGGGTGCGAGCTTTTCTTTGAATTATTAAGGCCTAATCAACTTCGATCGCCATGCGAAAAAGGGTTGTTTCAAGAGACTGTTTTCGGTTACATTGTTGTAGGGAGCTCCGATAAATTTGAGGAAAATTCATATTGCGGTTTAGCAATTAATTCGGAAATAAATTCAGATAGTCTTAATCAACAATTGCGGGCATTTTGGGAAATTGAAACGGTAGATGGATCATCCAAGGAATATAGTTTAGAAGAAGAAATTTGTGAGACTCAATATCAAACCACTCATTATCGCAATGAAGAAGGGCGCTATGTTGTACAATTACCCTTTAAAAAGGATCCAAACTGTTTAGGTAATTCAAGGTTCTTGGCTGAAATTCGCTTGAATCAACTTTGGAAAAAACTTTCAAAAAATAATGAATTACAAACTCTTTATAAATCTTTTTTACAGGAATATATGGACTTAAAACACATGCAATTAGTAGTTGATCCCCTTGAAACAAATATCTCTTACTTTCTACCCCATCATGGAGTATTTCGCCCCGATAGTAAAACGACGACACTTAGGGTGGTTTTTAATGCCTCTTCCAAAACAACATCAGGTCTTTCTTTGAATGATATTTTATATAAAGGCGAGATTTTGCAGCAGGATTTATTTTCAATTCTCTTGAGATTTAGGCAGCACACCTTTGTCTTTACAACAGATATTTCAAAAATGTTTAGACAGATTTTAATTAACCCTGATCATCGAGATTTGCAGATGATTTTGTGGAAAGACACTGCTGATGGTCCTGTAAAAACATACAAACTCAACACTGTAACTTACGGGACTACTTGTGCACCCTATCTTGCTACCCGGACTATTCAGCAATTAGCTAGAGACGAAGGAGAAAATTATCCTTTGGCTGCAGCAGTTACAATTACAGACATTTATATGGATGACATATTAACTGGAAGTTCAGACTTTCAAGAGTTTCAACTACTACAATCAGAATTAATTGGACTATTTAAAAAAGCGGGTATGAGTCTTCATAAGTGGTGTAGCAATACCCCAGAAATATTAACTTCAATACCTAAAGAAGAGCAATCTTGGGACTTCCACTGCCAGTCGTCAGACAAAACAATTAAAACTCTAGGAGTCATTTGGAACCCACAATTTGATTATTTCTCTTTTAAGACTGTCGTGAACTGCCAGGATTCTTACACAAGAAGAGAAGTTTTATCTATTATTGCACGTTTATTTGACCCCCTTGGATTCATTGGGCCAATTCTAACTAAGGCCAAACTACTATTGCAGAAACTTTGGGTTCTCAAATTAGAATGGGATGAACCACTATCCAATCCAATTGCTAAAGAATGGAACGACTTCGTGTCTACCCTGCCAGTTATTCAAAATATCCATATCCCTCGTCTCGTACTAAAAACTGGTAGAATTATCCTCCATGGATTTGCCGATGCATCAACAGCGGCATATGGTGCAGTACTGTATGTTCAATCGATCTCAGAAGAGGATGTATCTTCAAGACTCTTGTGTAGCAAATCCCGTGTAGCACCGGTGAAACTAATCACTATTCCTCGTTTGGAATTGTGTGCTTGTGTGTTGTTGGCACAGCTCCTGGAAAAGGTTCTACATTCCCTGACACTGCCTATCCAGCAAATAAAGTTGTGGACGGACTCTAACATTGTATTAGCCTGGATTCAACGATCTCCTGTGCAGCTTAAGACTTTCATTGGCAATAGAATCAAAATAATTCAGAGACTAACCAAGAACTGTCAATGGAATCATGTGTCATCTAATGATAACCCTGCCGATCTAATATCACGTGGACTGAATGCTTCGGACATCTCTTCTAAGCAACTTTGGTGGTATGGTCCAGATTTTTTAAAGGAAGAACGCAGTGTAAACCCAATTGACTTCGAAATGATTACTTCGGACAGAGACTACTTAAAGGAACTTAAACCACCTGCAGATGTGCTTTTAACTTCTTGTAAATTCTTTCTTATTGATGATCTTTTAAAATGTTCTAATAACTATACTAAACTGTTGCATATTTTGAGTTATATTTTCAGGTTTATTAAGAACTGTAGAAATCCTAGTGTAAAAAGGTCTGGTCAATTACATTATAGTGAAGTGAATGAAGCAGAATTATGGCTGATTAAAAATCTGCAAACCACTGCTTTTAAGGAAGAAATCGATGCTCTAGCTAAAGGTGGTTGTATTTCAAAAAAAGGTAAACTTTTCTCTTTAAATCCATTTCTAGATGGCAATCAAATTTTAAGGGTAGGAGGACGTTTGCAGAATTCGGATTTAACTTATAGTCAAAGGCATCCAGCTATACTCCCTGCGGATCATCTTCTCACCAAATTAATTATGATAAATATACACATTAGAAATTTTCATTTAGGTCCTCAATCTTTGCTATATTGCACAAGACAAAAATTTTGGCCTCTTCGTGGCAGATCAATAGCCAGGAAAATTGTGCATGAATGCGTAGTTTGTTTTAAAATTAAACCTATTGTAGCAAACCAACTTATGGGTTCTTTACCTCGAGAGAGAGTAAATCCTAGTTATCCTTTCTTGCATACCGGAATTGATTATTGTGGACCCTTTTTCATAAGGTATAAACACCAGAGAAAGGGCACTTACCAAAAGATATATGTAGCCATTTTCGTTTGCTTAGCCTCAAAGGCCGTACATCTCGAAATTGTCTCGGATTTGACCACAGACGCCTTCCTTGCTACATTGAAGCGTTTTGTGGCTAGACGCGGGAAATGTGCTACTATATCATCAGATAATGCCAAAAACTTTGTTGGGGCTAATCGAGAATTAAAAAGATTACATAATCTCGTAAAATTTCCTGATAAAAAGCTTTCTGCTTATCTCTCTTCCGAAGGGATTTCTTGGAATGGCGTGCCACCTAGAGCTCCAAATTTTGGGAGGCAGGAGTGAAATCATTCAAATTTTATTTAAAAAGAGCTGTAGGAAATCTAAAGATGACTTTGGAAGAATTCTTAACTATAATACAAATTGAAGGAATTCTAAATTCTAGACCATTAACTCCTTTATCAGAAGATATTGACGACTTGGAGGTGCTTACTCCAGGACATTTTTTGATTGGGAGACCCTTCACTTCCATTTCTGAACCGAATTTATTAGACAAGTCAGAAAACACACTTTCTCGGTGGCAAAAATTAACAAAAATAGTTCAACATATTTGGATAAAATGGTCTCGTGACTATTTAAACAATTTACAGCAACGAAATAAATGGCAATTTCACAAAGATAACGTGAAATTAAATACAATGGTCCTAATAAAGGATGATAACCTTCAAGTAAATAAATGGAACTTAGGTCGCATTATAAAGCTATTTCCTGGTACGGATGGAAAGGTTCGCGTAGTAGAAATAAAAACTAATAAGGGCAATATTAAACGCAGCATTGGGAAAGTGTGTATTCTGCCCTTGGACAATTAATATGTAACTTGTGAACTTAATGTTTTTTTCTTGATTTATGTAGAGTATCATTTGTTTATTATGTTTTATATGTTATTTGATTTATGCAATTTTGTATATTGATTGAATGTAATTCAACGGGGGAGGATGTAACGGGGGGGAGTTGTTGTTGTAGCTTCCATCTTGGAACAGCGTGCGAATAGCACCGTCTCGTAAATAAACAATATACAGTCCAAGTAGTAACATCATTCTTGATAAACTCGAACCAGCGTTCACGAACATTTGATAATCACAACATATACCAAAACTCGACATCGGGTAGATGTCAGCCCTGCAATAATATTTAAAGAATTTTGCAGCGGTGATTTTCTGCTTCAGCGGTAGAAAATGAAAAGAGTGTCTTTGACTAATTGTGCGATTAGAATTATGATATTAAGTTGCATATATAAAAGTTATTGAGTTTGCAGTGGGTCCTTCTTCTGCAAGTGGCAAACAGCAAAGGACAGAAATAAAAGTCCTTGTGAAAAAACGCTTGGGAAAATTGATGAGTAGCGTGAGACTTAAGAAATTAAATTATTAATCTATTAGGTCTACAGCTGTTAATCACACTCTTTGCATTTAAATATCTAAGTTATTCAAAACTATTGAGTATTTAAATTTTATATAATGGGTTTTTTTGTGATGTAGGAGACTAAACACACGCCACGTCTTTTGTTGAGTGAACCAAACGGACTGCCTTATTACTCTCTTGGGGGGGGGGTCCCTTCTTACACCTCAAATTTCATTCGAGGTCCGGTCCGTAGGTGGGATCCAGTCGTTAGTTTTATCACGGCCGTCTGTAGATGGGGTGATGTCAGTTGAAAGGACCCCACAATATTTTAAGGGTGCACGTGTGAAACGGCGTAATGCCTTCTGCATAGGGAAGCTGATCTTGCAACTGCGAGGTGAAAGTTTAATGACTGGGCCGAATGAGCATCTCCTTTCATCCCAGCCGTCTAACGCAGCGCTTCTCAACCTTTTTATTGCCATGGGCCGGTCAACGTTTAATAGTTTTACCGCAGCCCACACTGAGGGGGAGCGTTGATTGTTTATATTTTACACTGCTTGGATTTAATAATTCCAATTTAATTGGATTTAAATAGTCTCCAGAATAAATTACACTAAAAAAAATGAATATATAAAATGATTTCCATAAAAAGTTGCACAGACCGTAGAAAAATGCACCACAGTAAATGAAACAGAGATAATGTGGGTGCCCCTTTACTATTCGGTCTCCGGACTGATACTGGTCAGCGGCCTAGGGGTTGAGAACCATTGGTCTAACGCATGCACTTCAGATCCAAAGATGGGCAATCCTAATCACACAGCTTCCAACCATCCTCGTGATAACTGATTCTATCGAAATGATGACCGAGGAATTGAACATTAAATGACTGTACAACCTAATGGCACTGTTTGATTCAGGGACGTCCGTTAAGACTTTTTGAGGCCCTGGGACCCTAAGCAAAAGTAGGTCCTACCTGAGATCTTTAAAAGTATACTGTATATGTAGAATGCATTGTCAAATACTCGTACAAACGGTAATTTGAAACAAATAAATATGTGCACGATTCTCAATCTTAAAAACCTTGGCACAAACCAGCTCGCCCGATGGCCGCACTTCGATTGAATGAGTTGAATGTTAATTTTGGTATTGTGGGCTTAGGCCTAGACATGGACAACGGTCATCACATAATAAGACAGACTTACCAATTTTGCTAGTTGACATGAAATTTAAAGTTCCCTGATTTTCGGAGAATATGGTCGGGAATAACATATTTGACCATTAAAATTATACGGATTATGATTTTATTAAGAAAAAAACGAGGCCACTACCAAGGGAGAGGCTCTGGGCACGAGCCCAGTTGGCGCATACCTTAAGACATCCCTGGTTTGATTGTACATTCACTTCATAAATAGCTAACATTCACAATAAATCATGACTAGTGATTCAAACGGCAACGGCACACACGTCAACTAGACCCGTCATCTCAAGAAACTGCCCACAACGTCAACGGAAAAACGTTCCAACAAACCTCAAGCCTACTTGAGATGTATAGCAATTACAGTAATGGCTTGAAAAAAATCCTTTCTGAGTATCGCTCTGAAAGTTCACCAACAATGGACCGTTCTTCTGCAAGTCGCAAACAACAAAAGACTCGGTATAAATTATATGAAATATTTATATTAATGTAATATCGCATGTGTAGTTTTTTTTAATATACATAAATGATAGTGAAAGAGTCATAAAAAAATATATTTATTTATTTTTTTGAAAGCATCGATTCGAAAAACACTTAGAAAGTTTAATGTAACTCAATTAAACTGAATTGCATGGACTGATTTTAAGAAAATAGCATTTGGCTTTTATGAATCCAACAAAAGGAAAATACTTTTATCTTATTAATTAAAATAGTTTTTATGATCAGATTAAGCATATAACAATAAATATATTTACTTACGAACGAAGTTCATGCAGAATCGTAGAAAAATCTTGAGATTTTCTCCTTCATTCAGAGCTTATGCGAACTTTGAATCAAGATGGCGGCGATTACTGCTAATTCAGCAACTTACTGTTGCTGTTGTTTGTTATCCTATTTCAAGAAACATTGTTAGAAACACAACAATGATATAGTTCCAAACTTTTCGCTAATAATGTTCTTTCTGCTGGGAGAGAAGGGGTTGTTTAAATTTTATTGTTACTAAAATTCACTGTTTAGTTTATTTATTGAGTTCCATTTCTTTTTCAAAAATTGCATTTCTTGTCAATGTATTAGGCAAAAATTATGATATAGTAGACCGTCGTTTATCCGAATCAATTGGGACCGGACACCGTTCGGATACGCGATTGTTCAGATAACCGAAAACCGAATGCGATCCATGCAGTATATCTATAAACCGGACAGAAATTGTTGACTTTCCAATATTATAAAACTGTGCTAGTGACGCTGCTCTTTCTCCCTTCGCGAGACGGTTCAATATTTCAAGTTTTGTCTCTATGTTCAAGACGTTGCGCTTCCGTTTTGAATTCGAAGCCATAGCAGTTCACAACTCAACAACAGAGCACGTATACATCCCCTTATTTAAAAACAAACTGACCTAATATTTCCCGCAGATGTTTACCATATCAAACACAACTGAAATTCCCCAAATATCCCTCACCTTCGGTTTTTAGATCATTTTTGGCCTCACGCGAAACAACTGATGAACATTGCACTGTTTGAGATTAATTCATACAAAGTTTTTTTGATATAATAGTTAAAAGATATAATTTGGAAGTGAATATATACTTGCAGTAAGGTATTTTATTTCACATTTCTCATTGCTTTCTCTTTTTTTTATTAACAGTTTTTCGAAAAAATAAAGATTTACAAAAAAAAATTTGATATGGCGTAAGTTAGTGAATAGTTCAATAAAATTCATTTCTGTTCCAAATAATAAAATCGCTCAGGTAAATGTGTTGAAAATAAATCCTGAATTATTCACGTATAATTAATTTAGATTTCGTAACATGAAACATCATGATATTTAGGCAGGATTTTTGAAATAGGGATAAAATTGATATCTTATATGTATTACTTGACTTAACAGGAAATCGATCAATCATCTCGATATAAATATATTTATCTTGAATTAACATATCAAAATTTTAGCATTTATTTATAAAACAAACTAACGCAATTTAGAACAAAGGATTTTAGAGGTTTGCTAGTGCCTTTTTGAAATTTCTTTATTCCTTAAAATCCTACATGATCTTTTTTTTTTTATTGTACCCAGTTAAGAAAAATTTATTAAAGCTCTTGTTTCATTTAGTAAAACACTTTTATATACATGTGTGCAAAATAATTAAATGATTTTTTTCTCCAAAACAAGATATAAGATGCAAAAATTCTTTTTAATGAAAATGTGTGCGAGCGAGCTTTTAATTTTCCGTTCGTAATAATTGGGAACGAACAAAAATATTGTAACTAGAAACATTTGCGAATATGAACATCCCTTTTATTTTTGTTCAAAACTAAAGATAAAAATTCTTCTGATCTTTCATGTTTAGAAAGACTCCGTTTTGAGGTCAATAAATCTAGTACTGTTTTTGCGACATGGTCCAAAAGATTCAAAAATAGGGAAGTGTCAAGAATAGAAAATTTCTTTTGTCAAGAATAGGGGAGTGCTTCAAATGCTTGAAAATTATCCTTCAAGTTATATGGAGAATTTATTTTTCTTTTATTTTTACTGCTTCGATACTATAGTTCACTTCTTGTCCGAGAACCATCAGTTTAAAAATCTTTTGTTTTTCCTTTTTTACCAGTTATTTTATTGTAAGCGATCTACAGTTTTAATTAAATATCTTCAACGAGTACGAAATATGAAATATTACGAGTTTTGTTCAGTGATTAATTATACAAAAATACTAGCCGCGCGCGCTTTATAACGGCTAGTATCTGAGCTGATCAACAGAATTTGTTTCACTTATTAAAAAAAGTCCTCTGTTTACAACAAATGAAATCTATATTTATTACAGCTGAAACGAAATGCTATGTTTTTCATACCAATTAAAAAAATTTACGAAGTTTGTATTCCTTTTTTTATATAACTATGTGCTGCTTAGAAAAAGACATAACATTTTAAATTTCACGAACAGAAAAAAAATAAATTCAAATGTACATATTTAAATTTTTAATGTTCTTATCCTTATGAGAAAATAAAATAATTTTGAAGGGTCAAAGAAAAAGTCAATTCTTGAAAACACTAATCTAAAATAAAGTTCAACTAATGATCAGTGCATATAATTTGCACAATTGAGCCAATTAAAAAACACACATAAAAGCTATTTATCTAATCACTTACATATTTTTCAAAAAATTTATAATGTTTTAAAATTAATCAAAGTATTGAAAAATTAGGAATAGAGAACGTTTGCTTTATTTTTATTTAGTTTGACACAGTTTAATATTAAAATATGCTCTGATATTAAAACATTTGAAATAACTAATGTGTTTAAATAAAGTTAAAGCTTTTTAGTAATTGAATTTAATAGAAGCGTTGCGCACGAAAGATGAAAAATATACATGTTAGATGGATTCGCTATTGAATGACTTTTGGAAGAAAACTGTCCCATATTCAATGCATTGCTAAAAATTATTCAACATTCCTTAAACTTAAAAATTAAATTTTAAATAATAGTAATCGAATAGTTTTATTAATTGAAAAACAACAAAAATGAACAATTAATTTAACATTGAAATTTTATAATATGGATTCTTTTTGGCTGCAGACTTCAAATTTATATGCAATCACACCTCAGCTGGAACGTTTAGTTTGTATTTTATTAACTACCACACAACATCATTCGAGAAATTTGAAATCCCGTTTCATAATTAAGTCGTCCTTGCAGAATTTCACAAAAAAAGAATTCTTGGTAAAACAAAGATTCGAACCCAAGACTAATCTTCTAGACTTGGCTTATTTAAAAAAAAATAAAAGCTGTAGAAATACCTTATGCGAAGTAAAAATAGACTCGAAAACTGAATACTATGTAGAATTTTCCCTCAGAATGCAGATTCTTACACACAGGTTTATACTGCGGAAGTCTGTCATGAACTGCAATCTTTTAATGCATAAAAGAAAGCAGAAAATGAAAAGAACTGATTTAAAGCATTAAAAAATTCAAACTTTGTAAAAAAAAATGGATTTTGAAGGGGGGGAAGGAAACTGACTGCTTTGAACAAACCAAATCGTATTAAAATTGTTTATTTCCATATGAATTTCATTAAATTGAACAAAAATTTGATTTCATATAATTATTCCACTTAGCAAATGATTAGAGGTGAACGGGGCTTTTTGATACAAAAATTCCGTTTTTGAATTTTTAGATTTAAACTTCAAATTTGACAAGCATGTTTTTTTTCCAGCAAAGCTTTACTAAAAATTGGTTTTGCGAAAATTTACTTTGAGGGAAGGGGTTACAGGAGCATAAAGAACAATTCAATTTTCAGAAATTTAAGTCCTGTCCTTTTTAAATCAATACCGTTTTAAAGAAAGCTATAAAAATGTATTTAATAGAAATAGAAAATCTGCTAATAAAGTAGAATTATTCCTCAAAATACAGATTTTTATATCTACGATTATATAACAGAAACCTATCATGCAATGCAGTTTTTTGAAAAAAAGAAAGTTAAAAAAAAAAATTGGCAGTTATAGAGACTGCCCATAGAAGTGAAAACTTAGAACTTTTAGTATTAAAATTTCATAATGATTGAATTAAAACTATCAACATCAATCTGGTTTTCACATCTATTGACACTCCGAGCAACAACTAAATGCATGTTTATATGGTTTTTTATTATTCAAATATATTATGGGCTGTGCAAGATCATGATAAAATATAAATACAATTCAATTGAAATAACAATTAATATACAATCATATTATCTATGGATAGTATTTGTATTTACTTAAATTTCAATGTACTTGATTTTTAACATTATTTTAATTGTTTGCATCATTGTCATCATTAATTTTAACAATACTTAAGACTTTTTGTACTGTCAATTATTTCATTTTGTTCTAAAAAAGATACAATAGGCTTATGGTAACTAAAGTAAGAAAGGAAAAGGTTTGATTCAAATTTATCTAAGTATCGCGTAAAAACTGCATCGATCGTCGTTTTATATTTTTTTGTACTGAGTTTTCGATCATTGGACATATTTAAATTAAGTGCTTCATTTAGAAATTCAATTAGTGGTAGATTTTTATCATCTGCAAAGTTAATATTGAAATCTCCACTTAAAATCATCGGTGCATTATCATATATTTTGCCAAATCTTTTATCGAGTATTTCAGAACCTTCTTTTGTATAAATCATCAAATTTTCGAATAAAAATTATTGTATCTGTCTCATAGATTTTCCAGGCGAAATATAAACGACAACCATTACTATGTATTGCTTATTCTCGGAATTGCAACGAGCAACGCATATTCCGCTTATATCAGAAACATTATGACCAATGTTTCTAGTGAATTTAGTATGTATGTCCATATGTGAAGTAATGAAGTGTGACGTATCTTGAGTATTGTGATAAATAGCTACGTCTGCTGCTGGAACTTCGGGTCTTTTATAACTTACAACAAAGTTGAAATTCGGAATATCAAGTGGTTTTTGATGTGGTAACATCTTTACTCTCGGTTGCTGGATATTTGTTGGAGTGATTTCGTGAAAAGGGACGGAAATGCGTAACAGGAAATCGGGGGAAGCGCGCGCTGTTTGATTCGACCAATTCAGCGCCTTGGGTGTGTCTCTTCGCTAGCCTCGTCTCAGGGTCCAACTCTACTAGAAATTAAGACGCCCGCCTACCGCACACACCAGCAAGTCTTATTAGACTTCATCCAGAATAAACTTGTTATTCTTACGCTCAAATGTCACAGTCTCAGGGCTCGTTGTGTGTGAAATCTGAGATACATTTATATATGTGTAAACTATATATATTAACAATTATATTTCTTGTTAAGCGTCTGACAAAGCTCATCATTCTTAAAAAAAATAGGAATAAGTAATATGGAATTATTTGAATAAATATTTAAGTGCTTATCACTTCATACTTTGAGGTTAATTCCTGTCGCTGTCAATAAAATATTTTTAATTGTGATTAAAAAAGATTTCTCGATTAAAAAAAAAAACTAATTAAGTAAACGGGTATTTTTGATTTTCTCTAATATTTCTAATTTTTAAGCATGCGCTTCAGGCAATGGCAACTTTCATTCCTTCCCCCTGCGGGAAGGGCACGACAACAACAAGCATGCGCTTGACGGTGTTTCTTCGCTACCTTCGTCTGAGGGTCCAACTGTAGTAGCAATTAAGACGCCCGCCTACCGCACACACCAGCAAGTCTTGTCATTTGGGTGGTCGCATACATTTCTCCGAATCAGTTAAAAAAATTAAAGATTTCCTGCATTTTGTTCTTGGCATACCGAAGGTGGTTCTGCTCTTTTTTTTAAAAAAAAAACTATCACTCGCTTCCCATGATTTTGAGTGGTGATTTTAACGTTAACTTCAGTTTGCCAGAAGCTGAGCCGCTCATAGCTTTTCTGAAAGATGAACTCAAACACGAAATGAACACTAATCGAAATGTTTCGACAACTAACAGTGGTACTGTTATTGACGCCGTTTTTCAACGATCTTTAAATTCTTTGAAATTACAAGTATATGTGTCATACTTTAGTTTTCATAAATCTATTGTCTCCGCTCAATTCCCCAAATTGAACAATAATAAATATCTTTGATAAAAAACTGCATTACTCCTTGTGTTAATGAAATAAAATTTTCATTAAAGATATTATTATTCCATAGAAAATTATTTCCAGTCATAACCTATTCATTTCTTTCAGGATTAAAGTCACTATTGCGTATTTACCATGATAAAAAGTCAGATGTTACACATCATATGCGACTACTGTAAGACTCGTTTCTTTTTTTTTTTCGTTTTTCATACGAATTTCTGACAAAAGCAGAACATTTGACTTTTTTTACGATATCATCCTTTTTTTAGGTCAGCTGCATGCACATGCAAACTTTGACAATTGAATGAAAATATCGATTATCCTTTCTTGTTGGAGATGAATTCTAGAAAAGTTTTGGTGACCGTTTGTAGCGTATTGTTTTGTAACCTTTTCAATTCTAACGTTAGATCCTCTCGAGGACTTGTTGATCTTTTATGATGTTTATCTGTTTCTGAAGCATTTAAAGGTGTTCCTGTTCTACTAATCCAAAATTTCCAGCTGCTGCTTATATTTTCTTGAGTAACCAAAAATAAACCTTGTGAATCCTCTTTACTCTTGTTAAAGCTACGTATACTAATTCTCTAGGATGTTTGCGATCGTATTCGTAGACATTAGCATAATAAGTACCTCCCTGTGATTTGTGAATAGTCATTGCCAAAGCAGAAATAAGGGGGAAATGTTAAGGATCTAAGCAAATATGAAAAACGGATATTTAAAATAACCCTAATTCCCTGACAATATTCTTTCGTAAATTTCTAATAATAAAATCGAATGATATAAAATTATAGATAATCAATTTGCAAAAAATAGCAGAGCATATATTTTATTTTTGACAATTTAAATTAATAAACAATGATTTATAAATATTAAATTTTTAAATAAAATAAAATATTTAATGAAATTAAAGTCGGAGCCGTTTTCATTATTTTGAACTAAAGATTTTAGGTAATAAACGATAATTTTGCATTAATAACCATATTTTAAACTTCAATACATTAATCTTGAATTATTATTAGATTTTATAAAATTTTTAATTTCAAAATCCACGATAAAATTATGATTGAACAACTAGAAGTCTGTTTTACCACGGTAATAAGAAAACGTCTAAGCCACTGTGAAATACTAATCCGGATTGCGTGATGCATTGCAGAGGTTAAATGTTAGAAAATAAATAATACACAAAATTTTCAAACACCAGAATAAATAAGAAGATTTAAAATATTTTTAAATAATATAAAATTTTCATACGCCAAAATAAATGCGAGTATTTCAAATAATTTTCTGTTACTTATTTTTTATCTTAAAAATATTAGTATATTTATTTAGTGCTCACTATTGTACTGGAAACGATTCAAATAATAATCAAACAAAAACACTATTTTAATAATGCACAGTATATACACATTGAACTTTTGACTAAATCCATTCAATTTCATTTATAAGGTATACACAGCACAATACGTCAGTTGTATAGCTGCAGATATTCTGCTATAAGCATGTCGGTGACGCTAACGCAAGAGATTTCACCCACCCAAAGAGTGTCTAAGGCGAACAGCACACTGCGCATGTCGGTGAAGCGAACCCGTAAGATTTTCCCCTACCAAAAAGTGCTTAACGCCGCTAAAGAAGTTTTCACTTCAATAAAAATGACTAATTTTAAGGCATTAGATAATTAAGTATTACAAAAAGGAATAGATTTCGATTGGATAAATGGCTTGATTTGAAAACATCAAATTATATTATATTTTAATTGCATGACGGGCTTCCAATCGCGCTACGGTTTTGAGTTTTGATTTCATCGAAGATAGTTCATATCAAATACGTGAAGTATACTCGTATACATATAAGAGCTCTGGTATCATCCTTGTTACTACACTACAGTTCAGAATTACGAGATCTATCGCCTATACCAGTGATGGCGAACCTATGACCGGTGGGTCAGACACTGACCCAAGCAAGCTGTTTAACTGACCTTGTATAATGTTTAAGAACATTTTGAAATGCTAAATTTCAATCTCGTCATGTTAACAGATGAAGAAAGAAATTTACAAAAGAAAAAAGATAATTTTTCTTAAAACAGTGTTTTAAAAAGTGTTTTGGTTGCAAAAAATAGCATTACAGCAGAGCTGGTTTCCAAGTTGCCCATTGCATTGCTCGCCTCGAGAAACTTTTTTTAGGAAGAGAATTTGTATTTAAAAAAAACACGTTTTTAGAATGTAGTCTACATTGTTTGTTGATTTTAAAGAAAAAGACTTGATTATAAAGCGTATAAATGAGTTAGCTATAAGTCGCAATATAATTAAAGATCGAATAATAGAATAAGAAAAAAAAAAAATACTTCTTCGATAATACATAACGACTTAAATTATGCAGAAATGTATTCAATTACTTTAGATGAGAGTAATGATGTAAATGGTTATGCACAATTAGAGCAGCTTTTGTTCGGAATAAGTATGGAAATATATAATGAATGAAGAGTTAATAAAACTAATGACATTGAAAGGGAAGTGTACCGGTGCTTGATATTTTTAAAGAACTTGATATTGCATTTAAAGAAACGGATACTGACCTTCAGAAAATAGTTTCTATTACAACAGACTGCGCACCTAGTAAGGTATTGAAAAACATTGGATTTATTCAGTGTCTTAAGCAAAATATTTCACATTCTCTGATTGAATTCATTGTAAAGTACACCAGCAAGTTTTGTGTGCGAAGCATGGTTTAAAAACATTTTCCAGTTTAATAAAAATAATCAACTTTATAAATGCAAGGGCCTTTTATAAACGGCAATTAGCCCAATTCTTAGATTAAATATTATAGAATGCCAATATTCAGGGAATTTCACATACAACAATGTTCGATGGCTTAGTTTTGGTCAAGTCCTTAATCGCTTTGTAACGTTATTAAAAGAATTTAAGCATTTTTTAATTGAAAAAATAGTTTCGATTAATTACCCAATATGCATTGGTTAAATGATTTAATGTTTTTATGCGACATCACTCAGCATTTTAATGAACTGAATAAAAACTTCAAGGGCATGGACTAATTGTTTTAATGATGTTTGAAGACATAAAAATATTTATGACGAAACTTGACATCTTTCCTAAGGAAATGAAAATCACGAAATATTTCCCTAAATTACAAAAACATTTTCAAAACACAATAACTTTGAAAACTCCCATTAAAGAAATGCAATTAAAAATATTTATTGATTATTTAGGAAATAAAACAAGCTTTTGAGGTGAGATTCACTCAATTTAAAAGTTTGGAAAATACTTTTCACTTTATTTTATATCCATACAAAACATAATTTGAAACAATGGAGTTAACCGAATTTATGTGGCTAGGTATCGATAATTTACAAATGGAATCAATTGAATTTCAAAGCAGCTTAGTGTGAAAAACACAATTTGAAGACTTGATTTCTGAAGTAGAAGGAAAACTGTAAATATTGATCCCGCAGTAAAAATTGAAAATATTGTATGAAACGTATGGGTTTCATACAATAGTTTTATATCAATGAAAACACTAGTTAACAATAATTTAACAATGTTTGGGTCCACATATTCATGAAAAAATTGTTTTCTTCAATTAACTTTGTAAAATCTTTTAATAGAAATGGACTTGACAGGGAATTAATTAACCCCAAAATGCGTTGAACTAAATACGAAATATGAACCTAATATTAAAAAAGTGTCTGAAATTAAACAGCGAAAAATATTTCATTATATACTTCATAACCAATTTTGTAATATATATATATATATATATATATATAGTATATATTGTATGCACAATTTTCGTTATTCCTTGTTTATTCAAATGCTTATTGCCATTTGCACCAAACACTAAAGAATTTTTAACCCCACTAAAAATTTTCAAATCGTCAAATCACGCCAAATTTTACCCGTTAAGACAACTGATTTTTTTAAAGATGTTTAGTTTTAAAAATACCCAGTTAAAAATTTTTAAGGTTAACTCTAGTGCAAATGGGCATTAGTGACCCACGAGCTAGAGCTATATATAAACAAATTATGAACAAAATTTGACCCACGTCTCAAAAAGGTTAGCCATCCCTGGCCTATACAAATAAAAACTCATATTTGGAAGTGATTTTGAACAAGCCACACTTTTTTTTTTTTAGTTTCTTGAGGTAATATCATCTTTTAATAACTAGGTAATGCATGCAAAAAACGATAATTCAAGGAATAAAATTTTGAAAATCGCTTGTATTGAATAATTGCTATGATAAATTAAGGCTTCGACCAATTGGTACATTTCTGTTTTATAAATTAATACAAAGAATATTATACAGAAGTTATATCAATAAAAACGTAGCCCAGTGGCTGAGTGGCAGCGCATCGCGTTTCTGCGACACAGACCCGAGGTTCAAATCCTGGACTGAACAAGGTCGACTCGACTTTCGTCCCTTCAGTGGGTCGATAAATGGGTACCAAGCTTGCTTGGGAACTTAACACTGGGGGTTTCGCGTCAGACTAACCACCTGACCGGAACATCTACTCATGCACCTCAGTGCCCAAGACCAGGAAAACTAAGATGGGCACAGTAGACCTTGGCTGTCATGGGCTATTGCGCCAATTGACTTGAGTTATCAATACAAACATTTATTATGCAGACTATTACAAACAAATTCAGGTGTTTTATATGATGCAATCAATCATATTGAAAAAATTTTAATGAAAAAAATTCCGAGATCATAAAGAACATGAATATTTTTATAAAATGCACTTATATATATAATGTATCTTGAAAATGATAAATCCACTTTTATTTTTTCTCATTCAATTTATTAATAATCATAACATTCACCGCGGTCTATTGATGTGAGCTCTAAATTATTTCGCAGCACTTTTTGCAATACAACGTGAAATTCTAATTCAATAAATTAATTTTACTTTTTTAATAACTAAATCCTACAAAGAGGTATTTCTTAATTATTTAAATTATTTCAAAAGGTACTTAAATGTTTTAAGGTGACTCTCTCTTCTCCCCTTCTAGCTCTCTCTCTCTAAGCCCATTACCTGTATTTTTTCACTCCTGAAGATGAGTCTAAAACAAACTAGGTTTAAAAAATTTGTGATGTTTAAATACATTTTTCGGCAAAGAGTGAAAGTAATAACTAGAGGGGAAAACGAACATATGAGAAAGAGAACGTCTCTACCAGCATCTATATCACCTTAAATAATAAATACGTTTCTTTCAAACATGTATGTTGTTGAAAAAAATTCTTCCTTTATCACATTGCATATCGTCTATTTTTTAAAAATTTTATTGACAAAAGACAAATATTTATTTCACTATTCTGGATTATTGTTTCTCTTCAGTCCTTCAATAGTCATCCCGTATTCTGTGAAACTAAACATTCCTCAATTTAAAGGTGTCATTTTTAAATAAACATTAAGTAATTATATCATTTAAGAATGGAAATATCTAAAATTTTCCTTGTACGAAACTATTTAGTTAAAAGAAATGCAAGATTGAATTATATATTATTCATACTTATTTAATATGTCAAGTTACGAGAGAGAGATATAAGGTCTCTCTCTCTCTCTCCATATATATTGTGTATACATCTTGGAGGTAAAATTTGTATTTTGCCTACATCGTCTTAGAATTTAATACTAATAAATTTATCCCGGCTTAATTTAAGCATTAGTTTAATTACGTAAATTCCTTATACTAAAAACATTCCATTTATTATTTGATTTTGACTGTTATATTTTTTAAAAAATGCAAATTTCTGACCGTTTGTTTAGTGAAATAATTATGTAAAATCTAAGTATTGGTAAGTTTTCTGAAATTCGTATAAATTTCAAAAAATTTAATATAATTTGGTATGCTCAAATCAGTCAATTTATTCATGTCAAAGAAATCTGCTAATTCTATCAAGTTCAGTTTTAAAAAAAAATGCTTTAAAATCAGTTCTTTTCATTTCTGATTTTCTTTTAAAAAGTTTTTAAAAAAATACAATTTATAAAAGATTTTTGCAATACAGACATGTTTGTGATGATAGAAAAACTCCGTGTACAACTAAATACAGTGTGGAATTTTGGTGGAAAATTCTACATTGTATTTAGTTTTCACGTCAATTAGTACTTTAGATATTTCTTCAGCTTTGATCTTTTTTAATGGGCTACAGTCTAGTAGATTAGTCATGGGTTCGAATATTGATTTAACCAAGAATCCATTTTTTTTGAAATTTTGCAAGTACGACTTATTATTCGGAACGGGATATCAAATTTCTTGTGTGATATTGTGTGGTAGTTAATATAGCAATATAAATTAGACGTTCCACTTGACTTCTTCATTTGACTGCATATAAAGTATTAAGTCTGTCATTAAAAGAATTCATGCTATTAAATTTCAGTATGACTTGGAGTATTGAATGTTTACAATATTTTTACATATTTTGGTGTCTTTTAATGTTTATATATATTATGATGTTGAATAATGCTAAAATAAATTAATTTGATGAAGTGAAATATAATAAATTATAATTGAAAATTTTTCCCGTTTTTTAAGTATCATAAAAAATTATTTAACATTTCTTAAACTTAATAATTAAAAGTTAACCAGTAGAAATAAAATGGGCTGATTAAATATAACGATTAAAAAAGACAGTCTTTCCTTCCATCAAATTATGATAATTTTTCAACATGTGTTTGCTTACATTTATATACAGCCAGATATAAAGTTACATTAACTGGTACAGAGTAGTTCAGAATTACGCGCGCGAGAGATCAATCGACTATCCAAATTAAAATTTATATTTTTGTGTGATTCTGACACATTTCCTTGACTCTCTTTTACGGTAATATGATCTTTAATTAATTGGTTATTCATGCGGAAATCAATAATTCAAAGAAAATTTTGAGAATGGCTTTCATAGTGTAAACACTATATTAAGCTTTCGGACCCAATGATACATTTCTGTGTTATGAATTAATGCCCATCATATTGTACAGAAGTCGTCATTATAAATAATTATTAAGTAAATTACTGCAAACGAATTCATGTTTTATATGCAGTTAATCACATTGAGAAATTTTTAAAGAATAAAATCCCAGATCGGGAAGAACAGAAACGTTTTTGTTTTAAACATATCTTTCATGCTGATTTTAAATATTGGTTTAGTCAATTTATTCAAGATCTATTCATTCTTAACTCTTTAAAATCAGTCACTTTCACATTTTCTTTCTTTTATACATTAGAAAACTGCAATTCTTGACATCTCTGCAATACATTCCCGTGTATCAAAATTTATTCTCTGGTGAAAAATTGTGTTGCTGTTACTATTGCCACCTGATCGACAGTAACCGATAATAATATCAAATCAAGGCCCACGAAATTCATCGATGGCAAAGGGCTAGATTTACGCTTGTCGTTACCCGCAGCTTTGAGCACCATACAGGTAACAGTGCGATTTAGCTCTATTCCACCCCAATTTTGAGGAAGAACACCTTGGGGTGATCAGGGGCCTTCCACCTCTCTTCCCCTTCCATCAACCCCACGAGAAGACTTGCGGCTCGACGACTTTTTAGAGTACCCCTATGCCGCACAAAGGCACTTTTTACTTACGAATATCCATGCCTTCTCCAAGATTCGAACTCAGGTCCAACAGCACAGCAATCAGCATCACTAACCGCTATATGTTTCATACAAAATATATCATTCATAGAAAAATTATTACATAGGTACTGGAAGAACTTTTGCCTATACACGCATCTAGCTTGACTTCCAGATCGTGCAAGGAATTAAAAAAAAAACATACACTTAATTTTGTTTCTTATAAAAGCTATTTTTTATAAGAGTTTTCATCATTGTGACAGAATTTTTATAATAAAATTTTTCAAGTATAACTCTGAAGGGAATACTTTAAAAAAATTTTCCTTTGCGATTTTAGCAATACTTAATCATTTGTATACAGGATTTTTAAAAAAAAACTCATTAAAATATACAAAAGGTCAAGACAGTGAAAGGATTACATTAATGGCGCACAATAAAGCAACAAAAGGGTTGTTGGCGAAAGATTTCGTAATTTTGAGCCTCGGTCTAGAGACAAGGACGACACATGAGCTGGTAACCCCCTATACCATACCACACCACAACAACGGAAAAACATTTAGCCCCATCAGATTTAATGCATATCAGCCTTCTCTGTCTGGTGGGTCTTCTGTGGTACCAGGACTCGAACCCGCTACATTTCGGCATCAAGTTCGTGATTATAAATAATCCCTAGGTTACCGCGGCCACTATTAACAATGAAACAAAATTATAAAAAAAATTTTAAAATCCTATTTTAAAGCATACGTAAAAAACACAGACGATTTAGAATTTCAAGAGATTTAATTAAACATAGGATTTTGTGTCGACTAGCATAAAATGAACACTAAAATAAATAAATAACATAAAACATTTAAAACACTGTATACTAAGTTTGTTAATAAATTTTTGTAATAAAATCATGTTTAGCAGAAAAAAGTATTTAATGACTTAATATACACTGCTGGCCACCGTAAATGCAACACAAAGAAAGACAAGAGATAGCACAACAAAATTTATTTCGTAGATAACATGTTGACCAAGTATCAAATGATTACATTTATAGACTTCAGCGAAGTGTGGTTCTTGCCAGAATCAGTAGCCAAGAGCAGCCGCCATTGTTGGAGATCACCGCTGACACACGCCTCGGCATTGATTCAAAGAAATTTTGGATGTGTTCTTGGGGTACAGCAGACCAAGCAGCTTCCACACGTTGCCAAAGTTGATCTGGTGTGGCAGCTGGGAGGCATCAGGGGTCAATTGTTGAGCAACCATGGACCACATGTTTTCTATCGGGGAAAGATCCGGAGAGCGAGCCGGCCAGGGAAGCAATTCAATCTGGTGATTGACGAAGAACCTTTGGACAATGCGTGCCACGTGTGGTCGCGCATTATCCTGTTGAAATATGGCTGTGGCCAAGCCCTGAAGGTAAGGAAGAACAACTGGCTCCAACACCTCGGAGATGTAGCGCTGGCTGTTTAAAGTACGGGCAATGCGTACTAGAGGAGTGCGAGAGTGATATCCAATACCGACCCACACCATAATACCCGGTGCAGCACCAGTGTGGCGGTAGATAACGCAGCTGTTCAGCATTCTCTCTCCTCGGTGTCTCCAGACTCGAATCCGACTATCGTGGTGTTACAGACAGATGCGTGACTCGTCAGTAAAGACAACTTCATTCCATTCTGCCGCCCACATCCTTCTTTCATCGCACCATTGGCGGCGGAGAGGTCTGTGGTTCTGCGTCAAGGGTAGACCAAGCAATGGACGTCTTGCGGACAGACCACTGTGTTGTAAAAGGCGTCGAATGGTACGCGCAGACACTGAATGATGCGTTACAGACTCAATGTGCTGTGCTATGGTTCATGATGTGACTGAGCGATCCGTCACTGTCATGTGCACAATTTGCCTGTCCTCACGTGAAGTGGTGCACTGAGGTGGATGCGATCGGCCACGTCGGTCCGTCGTACCAACGGTCACATATCCGCATTATAGTTGTTTGGTTTCGTCCAACACGCGCGACTACCGATTTCCCAGAAAGATAATCCACAATCTCGGTAGGCCACTATCCTTCATCTGTCGAACTCGGATACTAGATCAAAAGCTGATCGCTGTTTCCGACGAGACATAACTGATCGTTTTTTGAAAAAACCACAAGAAAAACACAATTGCCGAACTTGAAATCGTCGAAATCTCCAAGTCTTAAATAGCACTTTGAGGTGGCGCCACAGGCGTGCGTGATGTGTGCCTGCGCTGAAATTCTAATCATTTGCATATCTCACCTCCGCTAATGCATGTTGTAAATTTCATGTTATTTGCGTGCTTCCTTCAGGGTGTTGCATTTACGGTGGCCAGCAGTGTATAAACGAGTTTTAAACTTTTTTCTTCAAGATACTAGATAAAACAATTTCATCCAGAAACTCTGCAAAAGAAAAGAAAGAAAAAAGCACAGAATTTAGCAAAAAAAAAAAAAGTGTCAAACTTCAAGATGAGCACTAAGAATTTTTTGGAATATACAAAGAAATATAGGAGTCTTCAAATATAAATTGTAACAGACTGTGTTTTAAGTGCAACCGAAGGATGACGTAGTAACTGGTTGAGAGAACTGTGCCGCCCTCAGTCAGTAAGTTTCCAGTTGGTAAGTGTGAAGACATGCCAAGGGTGAGTGAGTGAGTGAATGTAGGGTTTAATGGCGCAAGAGCCGATTTCGGCTAAGCTGCGCCAATCAATTGTTAAAATATTAAAAATCCATTTAAAATACTCAAATGTAGTTAAAAGCCCCCCCCCTCACACAAATAAACAACAATCAGATTTTGGTGGGGCACACCCCACCAAGTCAGACAAATTTAAAACATTTCAGAAAAAGAAAATCAAAATATTTTATATTCAAGTAAAAAATTGCTAATAACAAGTTTTTGGTGGGGATTTCCCCCACCAAGTCCGATAAGTATGATTCAATCGCGCCCTTTCCGGTGCTTGGTCGGAGTTAAATATTTTTTTCCATAACTTCTGCTTCAACATCATATATGAGCATGCCATTTTCTTCTTCGGAAGTCTGTACTGGAGAACTCTTTATCGGTATGTGTGGTGCCATTTTTATATGTATAGCTGTTTCGTTTAGTTTTTGTAGTAGCTTTTTCCTTCTTGCTTGAGATTTTGTATGTTTCCTTTTTGAATATTGTATTATACCTGCAGAAGGGAGTAGAGTACGGGAGTTGGATGAGGAAGCAGATACATTTGATGAAGTTTCCATAGGGCTGAACATAGGGTTGGTGGTGGAAAGTATTGCAGCAGATATAGGAATTGGTGGGCTGGGGCTCTGATACTGTAGTGGCTATTGAAGAGGTAGAGGGCAAGAGGTGTGCTTCGGCTGAAGATGATGTGAAAACAGCAGGGGTGGATGTTCGTATAGTTGGTTTTGGAAGGGATGAAATTGGCTGTAGTAAATTTAAGGGTGGACATGTTATTTTTGTTATATCTTCGTCTGTCTGTGAAGAACTGTTTATAGTAGAGGATTTGGCAGCTTGAGCGTAAGTTTGAGTTAACTGAGGAACTATTAATTTTCGTGCTTCTATATAAGATATATTCCTATTTGTTTTAA
The DNA here is from genome assembly GCA_019973975.1 of Trichonephila clavata. Lineage (NCBI taxonomy): Eukaryota > Metazoa > Arthropoda > Arachnida > Araneae > Nephilidae > Trichonephila > Trichonephila clavata. Next base: position 28,770 of record BMAO01002361.1, read on the forward strand.
TAGCTTGGATTTCTTTTTCTGTTTTCCATTTTGGACATACTTTTGAATCCGATTGATGGGTTTGGGAACAATTAACACATTTCGGCTCTAGTGTACAATCCGTGGAAGAATGCCCAACGGATGCACATCTAGAGCATGTCAATTGACCGCGGCAGGAAGTTTGAGAATGTCCGAATCTCTGACACTTGAAACAGAACAGAGGATTCGGGATGTACGGACGTATTTTGCAGTTAAGGTATCCAGCTTTTATTGTACCAGGAAGATTCGGGCTATTGAAAGTTAAAATCAAATGTTTCGTAGGAAGAACTGCTGCCTCTTTTTTAATAGTAATTCTTCTGACCTGAATTACACCCTGGTCAGAAAATCCTTCAAGGATTTCTGCCTCAGGGGTGGTCAACAGGTCAGATTCAGATATGACACATCGGCTTGAATTAAGGGATTTATGAGGAGTAACTGTAAGTATCGAATCAAGAAATGTTTTTGCAGATAAATAAGATTTCGATTGAAGCCCTGATTTTGTTTCCACAAGTAAATCACCGGATCGAATTTTTTTACTGATTTTGGTTCACCGATTGCTTGGAGGGCTTTGAAAATCGCAAAAGGGGATTTTCTGGACATTTCATTGTTGGGTAACGATAATATAAAAAAGCGTGATGTACTGGCAATATGTTCAATGGTGTGAAATTTGGGTAAAATAAGGCCTTTACCCGGGCCATTCTAAATTGGATCCATAAACGTATAAAACCTTCATTCTGGCGTGCCCCCACCAACCACGGAGTCCAACAAGGGAGGCAGTGTGCCGGTCATCTGACAAGTGCCAGGCACGGCGCTTACCTGGAGTACACCCAGAATATAGTGCTACAGCATCAGGGCGAGGATCCAACGGGTAAACCCGCCACCCTTTATCTGCTGCACTAACCCTACAGCAATGTCTCCGAAAAGACTTATCACCAGCCGATTGACAGGAGCGGGCTCACTCCTGCCACCCGTCTACAGCGAAGCGTGGGCCAAAGGGTACGCAAAAGGTATCCCCAGGACACCATTTTCCTCCTTACGGGACGCCGCACACGGCAAACGTGCGGGTCGGATAACCAACAGTGTTAGTCAAAAAATAAGTAATAATACGATTATTGAAATCAAAAGTCGAACAAATTAAAAGTTAAATTAAACTCAATCAAAATGAATACAAAAATATGTTATTAATAACGAATAAGGATATATCTAATAGAAAAAATGAATACTTGTATACATGTACATTTCGAAAAAAATTGGTCTGTAGTCTAGACGGGAAATGAATGAAAGAATTATATGACAAGAAAGACGGTCGAAAATAGAGAAAGATCACTAGGGTACCCCGGGGTTGTGAATCCCGTGTTTACCAAAGACAGTAAACCCCTTGGGAAAAGGAAAAGATCACTAGGGCACCCCGGGGTTGTGAATCCCGTGTTTACCAAAGACAGTAAACCCCTTGGGAAAAGGAAAAGATCACTAGGGCACCTCGGGATTGTGACACCCGTACTCACCTAAAGAAGGCGAGCCCCCGAAGGGATGCCAAGGGTGATATGAGGGTGTGTCTTGTTTTATATAACTCTGCATGTGCTCTACCAACGAGCGATAATAAAAAGAGGATTTGAGCCTGAGAGTAAAGTGTCTCATTTTGGATATGTCAAATGAATATTGCATTCCACTCATCGGCACGTGTTAAAAAATTTGATAAAAATGGAGCTTAGGAAGAAAGTGTCGTCTTAAAAATTTTAAATAGCATACTATTTTCTTATGAATATATGCATATTAAGAAATTAAGTAGAAGTAAGAGAGACCGGGGCAAGATGACGACGTTAACAATTTTTTGTTTATTAATTTATTTTTATAAGGGTAGTAAAATCAATTTTACATGAACTGTTAGAGTAGTCTTTTGTAGTATTAAAATATATTACCATTTAATTTTTCAAATAAAAGAAGTAAAGAATAATTTTATTTTTTCATAACCTAAACAAATCGTCATCTTAAACCCTCATTAAATTTAATTTGCCGTCATCGCTCCATTCCTTTTCCAGTAATATACCACATCCCCACACACTTACAATTAATTAGTTATTTTTTATTTTACTACCAAAATATTCACTAGAAATAATTTTTATGGCATAACTACATTTATATAAGGGTCAGCTAGTAATATATAAAAAAGAGACATAATATTTTTATTACATTTATAAAATATTTTTTAATAATAAATTTATAGAGTGTTATATTATATGTTTTATTTATAATATATTGTATTTCACATTATATAAGTATTTGTTGTTAATTTTTATATAAAATATTTAATATTTGTTATATATTTTACTAGCTTTCATGGCCCGGCGTTGCATGGGCTTATACCGAGGGTATAATTTAATCCCCATGTTAATTTCCTCCTTTTATTCTAACGCCAAAACTTTTGTGGGGTTTCACGCGTACGATGTGAGTGCATGTCCCGTGAGTGCGTGTCATGGCTTTGTCGCTTAACATTTTTTCCCTTCTTATCACAAATTCTCGATCCTAGTACCACTGAAGACCTGCAGTGTAGGGGAACGATGCACGTAAAATATGTCGAGAGCACTTGACCATGGTTCAAAATTACGTGAACCGTCCCCAAAAGGCCTCGTGTAGCTGAACAGTGGGACGTTAATATTCACTCAATCTTCACAAATTCAGCACTTCCAATATTATTTTCCAAAATTACTTTGATTTCTTTCCTCTCCGCTTAGCCCGGCGTTGCACGGGCTTTTACCAAGTGAATAACTTCACCCTCATAGAAATTTCGTGTTTCCCTCAGGCCGATAGCACTTGTGTGTGTGTGCGCGATATGAGTGATTTCTTTAACTATGTCATAAAAACTCCCTTTCTTGAAATTTGTTCTTGCGTTGGTGTGGTGTGGTAATTCTTAAAGATGGGTGAATGCTCAGGTGTCGTCCTCGTCACTTGAGCATGGTTGAAAATTTCGAGGTCCGTCACCAAAAATTTTCGAATAGGCAAACAGGGTGAATTTTAAAATCACCCACTCACTTTCCAATTCTTTCGTTGCAATTTTTTATTTCCCGGAAACGAAAATGTAGTCTTTTCAAAAATAGTTGTATGCTGAAAAAAAGACAGAAAGTATAAACTTTTCAAATTACAAAATTTCACTACTATTTTAATTCTTGGAGTAAAATTGTGAGGATTTTTTGAAATATTCCGACACGGGGGAAAGAAGTTTCATGCAATTACATTCATAAAAGAAGAAATTATTAAATGATTGATTTAAGTATTTTGAGTGTTTTATTAAAATTTGTTCAAAAAGGTGTTTGGCTTTTTTTTAAAATCACTGATTCTAAAAGTTTTAAATTGAAAATTTCGAAGTCCGTCGCCAAAAAACTCTGGAGTAGGTGAACAGTGCGACTTTAAAAATCCCTCACTCACATTTCAATTCTTTCGTTGCAATTTTTTAGGCCCCGGAAACGAAAATGTAGCTTTTTAAAAATAGTTGTATGTTGAAAAAAGACAGAGAAGTAGAGAAATTTTTAAAATTACAAAATTTCACTATTATTTTAAATCTTGAAGTAAAATTGTGAGGATTTTTTGAAATGTTCGACACACGGAAAAATAGTTTCATGCAATTATCTTTACGAATGAAGAATTTATTAAATGATAGCTGAAATGTCCGTTCTTCGCATGGATTAAGTTTTAAAAACCAAAATTCATCTATAATAGCAATCAAAATATTTTTTTAGGGAGGGTAAAACCCTGTATTAAGTAGTATAACCAAAAATTAAAAATATTTTTTTCAAATGAATGTTCACATTATAAATAATTTTAAACAAATTGCAATTTGGCTTAAAAATAAATAATTTAACAAAAACAAATATTTCAATGTAAGAGAGAAAATTAGCATGCTAAAGAGTAAATAGATATGAATGAATGCAAATATAAATAAAAATTATTAGAAATGTGATAGCAGTAGTAAGTTTCTGCTATGGGAACTATGGGTGAAATAACTTGCAATAGATAAACCGAAAGAAAAAATTAATGATGATAAAGTGATTCTCACTAAATGCTATCATAAATAAGAAACATTAGGAAACTTTCAACTGAAAAAAAATTAAATTAGTATTATATGAGGTATGGGTGCAATGCTATCTAACATCTCTGTAATACATTTAATATAGAGTATTAAATGTAATTCAGTACTAAAAAAACTTAATTAGTATGAACTAAAACCAAAAAATCTACCTAAAACAGATATAACAGGTCCCCATAGAAATAGCCCAGAACCAACAACAGTACTAAATGAAACAAATAATAAACCATGTTGCTAAAAAATTAACCATTACAAATGATACAGTTTTCTGGTTTGCAAGATTGTCAGGAGGGTAAAGTTAAGTCATAATGAAAAATCTGTTCAAGGAGTGCATCTCATCATAGTTTCAGCGCATAGCCTCTTTTTTGTTAAAAAAAAATTTCTGATTTTTTTTTCATTTAAAACAAAGATGAGTTCTTATCGGTCATAGGGACCATAAGGCAAAAAACAGTGACACTCAAAAAAACATTGTACATTCAGGTTTCTCATAAATAGGAAGCATTATCTTCAATATATTACCAACATGTTAACAGCAATTAATTTGAATTTGGTGTCATTTTCTTTCTGTTATATTTTAAGCAATATTTTTCTACAATGAAGAAAACATTGAATATGCCGGTGAGGGAAGAATAGCAATAATCTTTATTTTCAACAACAGAAAATGGCATGAGAATAAAAGCAGGCGAGAAGTGAAGGTGTAGTTTCATTGATTGTAACAAAATACCCTTTGATATTTGTATCATGATCTAAGATTCTGTTTATAAATAGCATCACAAATTATTGTTCCGCTTAAAAACTCAATTTTGAACACACAAAAAACACACACACATTTAATAAAATCTTAAATATTTAAAATTGATAAAAGAAATAAAATAAATACATATCAAAGTACCCCTACATATAGTAATTATAATATTAATCCAAACCAAAAAGCTACTTTAAATAGATAAATTAACGTTTGATTTTGAAGAAACTACCATAAGTAGGTCAGAACAAAAGAAGCATGTCAAAAAGTCTTATATGTAGATAGAAATTCTAATTTAAATCACAACATTAGCAATCAGTTAATCCTTATTAGTTAGAAATGAATGTCCTTTTCTTTAGTTACATTTTTCTACTTTTTTGTTACAATTGAAGAACATGGAATTTGCCAATAGAAGGAAAAGGGTACATATTGGAATAACCGCAACAAAATTTGCACCACAATATCAAAATAACAGATTCTTACATGTTTTATATAAAGAAAAAGTCAAATTTTGGTGAAAAAAGTGCCGCTTTGACTCTAATACATAAGTATCAGGAAAAGCAGTACCCTTTTTATTTTTCAATGGAAGGAAATGTTGGTGCTAACCTTTTATCGCACCAATGCCAACGTTCAAAATAACTCGCCAAGTTGGCAACGTTGATCTCAAATGTGTTTTATGGACTCAATTGGCAACCATGTGCTTCATTTCATGTAATGTTGTAATAATAATAGGTTGTGACAATATATGTAAGAATTGAAATGTCATAGGAAGATTTTTTGGTACTTATGTATAATTGCAACAATTGCCAACTCTATTAATAACTCACAAAGTTGGCAACCACGATTTCCTAAGTGTCGTCTTCCTATGTGTGCCATATGCTTTGTTTCATGTAATGCTGCCAATAGGTTGTGATCATACTTATTATTTTAACCAAATCGTCATGCTATGCAGTTGGAAGTAGGCAAGAAGTACTGCTGAAATGTACTGATATAAGCTATTAGGATGGAAGTAGGCAAGACATACCGTTAAAGTGTACTAATATTCAGGCGATGTTTTAGTTCCAAGTTTTACTTACTTTGGGGCCACCTACCTTCTGTTGCCGTGATATCAACATCAGATGAATAGTAATGCAAATGCATCAGTAGATTGATAATACCACCAATATTCAAGTTAGCGAGAATAAGGAAAAGCAACCACACAAACCCAAGGCCCTTACAACTGTTTAGTACCAAAATACATACAAATGTTTTCTGCATTGTTGATTCTTCAAAAATAACAAAAATAATGAACAACATGGGGAAAGCAAACTTTTTTCAGATACAGCAAAAAGGTTTAGAGAGTGTAATCGGTCTTTATTGATAATCATAGTTCAGCTGGCATGAATCAGGAGCATAAAATGAAATAAAACATTTTACGGAAAGTAAATATCTTTTAAAGTGGCCAAAACAATAGAAATGGCCTTGCAAGCTGGGTAGTTGTTCCATTATTCAATTAACATACATTACAAACCACAAAAGTAAAAAAGAAATAATCATCAACAAAAATTACACAGATACATAAATTTAATGCAGTGGCTAGGCTTTAGTATCACCCACTCACGGCGGGATAAGTGTCCAATTCGACAATCCAACCAAACTTAGAACTAAATCATTACCCGAATAACAGAACACTTTAACGGTACACCATGTCCATTTTCAACCGTAAATAGCATGACCAGTTAGTTTGAAAAAGCTGTAAAAAATTAACAGTATACCATGTCCATTTTCAACCATAATAGCATGACCATTTTGTTTGAAAAAGCTGCACAAAAATAACATCCTTTATCTATTTTGAATTTTCGGAAAAGGATAAATACGTTATAACACATCGAAAGTCAATTGTTGCCAAACGGTAAAACAAAATTTAGAAAGAACATTTTTTTTATGACGATTTTTTTCGAAAAACAAATAAAATTCCATCACAAAGAGTAAGAAAACGAATAAATACAACCATAAATATAAATATATTTACTGTAAAATGTGCTACAATCCCCCAAAATAGTTTACAACCTTACATATAGTAGAAACCTTAAATATAAAAATAAAAGTCTAATTTTGACGAAACTACAATACACAGCTCAGAACAAAAAGAAAATGTCAGAAAATCTCATACGTTAAAAAAAATTTGTATTAGCCTTCAAGTTCTTACGTATTAGCATCACTGCAGCCAAACTGGCACTAAGCAAATCACACTATATCCCAACAAAATCAACTTATTTTTTTTCACATAAAAACACAAACACAGAATCTTAGTTGTTTTGATATCAAGGAGCGATTAGCATGGCGCCAATTTGGCTGTGATGACACTTATATGTAAGTATCATAAATTCTAATTTTAAATCACAATATTGGCAATCTAATAATCCCAATTAGTTTGAATGGAGTGTCATTTTCTATTGTACTTACATATTATCGCAACCTATTGGCGACATTATATGAAATGAAGCATATGGTTGCCAATTTGGTGAGTTATTAATTAAGTTGGCAATTTTTGCAATAATACGCAAGTACCAAAAAAGGTTATTGCTTTTTACCTTTATCGGCTAATTCCATATTTCATCGATGTTAGGTTTGAAGAGTGTAATCAAGCTTTTTTAATAATCATAGAACAGCTAAGATAAATCAGGAGCTTCTTCAGACTAAATAATCATTCTATACTGATGGAATGGGGTAATATGTACCATTAAAGTGTACTAATTACTAATATTCAGGCAATGTCATTTGGTTCTAAGTTTAACTTTGGCGCCGAAAACCTGTGTCATGATATGAATTTCAGATGGATTGTAATCAAGTTAAGTTTATCCACCGTATTAAATTCATGTATCTGTGTATAATTTTTTCTTATCACACACAACTTTTGTGATTTGTAATAATGCACGCTGACTGTGCAATGGAAAAAGTACCCATCTTGCAATGCCTAAGGTTATTAAAGCTACTATTTTTATTGTTGTGGCCACTTTTAAAGATATTTACTTCCCATAAAATGTTCTATTTCATTTTATGCTCCTGATTAATCTTAGGATTACATCTTTAAATCTTTTTGCTGTATCTGAAAAAAATTTTCCCTCCCCATGTTGTTTATTAATTTTGTTATTCTTAGAGTCAATAATGCAAAAACATTTGTTCATATTATGGTACAAAACAGTTGCAAGGATCTTGGGTTTGCACATTTGCTTCTCCTTATTCTTGTTAACCTGAATGTTGGTGGTATTATCAGTCTATGGTTGTGCTTGGGTTACAAAAAAATTTTCAGATACAGCAAAAAGATTTGAAGAGTGTAATCCAGCTTTTTTGATAATCATAGTACAGCTAAGATAAATCAGGAGCATAAAATGAAATAGAACATTTTATGGAAAGTAAATATTTTTAAAAGTGGTTACAACAATAAAAATAGTAGCTTTAGGCCTTGCAAGATGGGTAGTTGTTCCATTGCGCAATCAATATGCATTATTACAAACCACAAAAGGAAATAAGAAATAATTTGAACAAAAATTATACACAGTTACGCAAATTCAATACGGTGGATAAACTTAACTTGATTACAATCCATCTGAGATTCATATCATGGCACAGGTTTTAGGCGCCAAAGTTAAACCTAGAACCAAATGGCATCGCCTGAAGATTAGTAATTAGTAAACTTTAATGGTACATATTACCCCATTCCATCAGTATAGAATGATTATTTAGTTTGAAAAAGTTGTATAAAAAACCCTTTTTTTTAAAGAAATGAAAAAGACATAATATGTTGGAAATCAAATACGAAAATATCTACTGTTATCAAATTAGTGTTGCCAATAGGAAAAATAAAATTTAGAAAAAAAAATTTTTACGACTATTTTTTCGAAAAACAAATGTAATTCCTCCACTAAGAGTAAAAAAACGAATAAATACAACCATAAATAAGTATATTTACTATAAAATGTGTTAAAATTCCCCCCCAAACAGCTCGAAACATTAATTTTCGCAAAGTTATGATTTGGCATGGCTGATGACGTCATATCTCCATTTAACTGAAAAATCGCATAAAAATTGAATTTAAAAAAAATCTAAAGTGAATTTCGAAAAAAACTCTTCGAGGTTAATAGCATAACGACCTATAGCTTCTACATGCCAAGTTTCATACATCTGGGTTGCTTAATTTCGCCGGAACAGCTGAAACACACAAACTCTTTCTTTTATTAGTATAGATAATAAATATAAAAACATTTATATATGAATAATATAATTACATGAAGTATAAATTAATTTTTAATAAATAAATTTATTTAATTAAAAAAATAATTAAAATGAATCAGAAATAAGTTTGTAGCGCAATTAGAACCCTATCCGTCAGCGTACAAAGCAGCTACTCTGACGAGTGGGCCACTGTGACGCTGGAGATATTTGAAATTTAATGGTATAAAAGCTAAGCATGAATTTTGAAGGCTATTTTCTCCGAATTGACTGACCAGTCTATGCTAATACATTGAGGGTTTGTGCACCCTAATGGAGTACTGCTATTATACCAAATCTCGTCCCAAAATGAATTTCCTTAGTCGTGCCCTCCCCTTGTAAGTGCTAAGTTGTATCAGTTGCTAATTTCTTTTTCAGCTGGCACCTGACATTTTTTCTGACCAAGCTTTAAATAAGTTAAAAAATGTACTTTGAAAAACATTTGACCCTCAAAACCATTAAAACTTCTTGTGATAAATTTAAAAACAAAAGTTGTTGTATGGGATTAGATACGAAGAGAGGGGTTAGTGTAATGTAGGGGTTTTCCAACCCTCGGCACACATGTCTCAGTGTGAAATATAGAATTAAAAATATCATTTTTTTACAATTTCCTTAAAATGTGATTGTTTTAGACAAAAGTAATCAAAATTTATTTTAAATTCACTTCATTGAATTGCAACAGAAAATTATCATGTAAAGAATACTCTTTCCTTGTTGTGTGTGCTGGCTTTCCAAAGGAAGTGCACTCGAGAGTAGGGATTACAATATCGGACCAAAAGTTCAATACCGGTATTTCTTAGAACTTAACACCGGTAGTAGAAATTTTAGAAAAAGAAAGAAAACACAGGTGTTTCTTTGTTTTACTTACCGGTTATATCAGAGAATGTAAATATCACAAGAAATAATTTGTAACTTATAAATTATAACAGCATGTAAAGAATCACAAAACAGTAAAGGAACATCTGATTTATTGAAATCCCAAAAAAGTAAAAATATTACTATTCAGTCTGTGGTACTGTTACAAATTTTTGAAACATGCATAATGTATCAATTGTACCGTCATTAAGCCTGGAACGTAATTTTGTGCAAAAATTACCAGCTGTCGAAAACGCTCTTTCGGCATCTGCGCTAGTTGGTGGCACTTAAGCAATGCACAATTCTAAGTATTTACCTCTAAATCCCTCATCTTCAAATAAATCAATTTCTTGTTGGATGTTTTTGGATATAGCTGATTTAAGTACTGTATTTTGGATTGTTGAAATGTTTTTTAGTTACCGCTAATTCTAATTTTTGTACAAGGAACAATTCCTTTTCACTATTGACATTAGTGCCATCATCTTCGATAACTGTACTGAATTCTTCTGAATGTGGGTAGGTTTGTGGGTAAAACATTTTAAGAAAATTTACAATAAACTTGATCAAAACTGATTTGGTTAGTCTCTTTTCTTCTTTTTCATTTTTAAAATCATTATAATTATGTAAATACTGTAAGACATTTTCTACTTCGGTATGTCTTTCTTTTGTGCGATTTTTCAATGAAGTACATAATTCTTCAAATACTGATGTGTGCGCACTTTTTTTTCTAGCGTAAATCATGGCTAGAAATCTGAGAGAGGAGCATCATTGGTAGATCCTTAAGCAGAAAATGCAGAGACCATGCGTAGGATATAGGAAAATGAATTTTATTTGCCTGCGCCATCAAGTCTTTCCGCATCAGAGACAAGTTTGAGACCACGAGTTCAGTCGTCAATGCACCAGAGTCTGGACGACCATGCACAACGTTGACACAGGAAAATGGAATGAAGGTAGCCCTCACATTTGTAAACAGTCCAAAGAAGTTCATGTAGCAAGAGTCTCGGGTGGGTATCCCAAGGACATCATTACAACGTCTGATGCACCAGCTGCACCTAAAGCCGTACCATCCCAGACTGTTGCATGGCCTTCTTGAGGATGATCCAAACCATAGGCTGCAGTTCTGTTCACTATCAACTGAGTGAACAACCATGCCAGCTTTCGAAAATAGAGTGGACAGAACTGTTTTAAATCGTCTGGTCACGTCAACAGACATAATTCTGTGTATATGGCCGCAGAAAACAAACATGTCATTATGCATTCGCAGTTGAATCATTCAAGCGTAAAAGTGTGGGGTGGCATATCCTGCAATGGTGTCATTTTTATCTTGTCTTTTTTTAATGGAACGGTTGATGGCCCCAGGTATCTAGACATGTTGGTCGACTGCAAGCACAGCTACACTCAGCGGAATTGTTCTTTGAAGAAAACGGGCCCCAGCGCATTATCCTTTGGAAGTCCCAATACCTGGATCTCGCATCACTGGATTGGGAGACGGGGTACATTGAGTAGCCACCACGTTCCCCGGACTTAAATACAATGGATTTCTTTTACCAGGAAGTAGTAAAGGATAATGTTTAGTCCAGAAAAACCCTCACAGTACAACAGTTGAAGAACTTCATCAGTGATGCGTTTAAGGAAATTCATTCTAATCGGAATTTGTGTCGCACTGTGTGCGAGAGTGTGATGGATAAATCAGGAATGCATCAATGCCAAAGGTGAACATTTTTAGTACCTTAATTATGAAATTAAATCTGTAATAAAATTATTACTGTATAAGTAGCTGTATACCTTTTTTGGGGCTACACTGTGTATGTAAATGTACATTTAAATAACCAATTTGAGAGAAATTCTTTTAAAATATTTCAGGAACATGAGGTTTTCTCTTTGTATGAAAAGCAAATATCTTTTTAAATGAAAGCTTTAAGAGAAAGCCTCGTATCACATTTCACATATATGACGCTTTTTTTTTATTTGGTATGAATACGTACATGTTTTTTTAAATTGTCACTTGAAGAGAAAGCCTTGTTGCATATTTCACAAAAATAAGGCTTTTCCTTAGTATGAATACGTAAATGTTTTTTTAAGGAACTACTTTCAGCGGAAGCTTTGTTGCATATTACACAAACATAAGGTTTTTCCTTAGTATGAATACGTAAATGCGATTTTAAGGTACCACTATGACGGAAAGCCTTGTTACATATTTCACAAACATGAGACTTCTCCTCAGAATGAATTCGTAAATGTGAATTTAAATTATCACTACGAGTGAATGCCTTGTTGCATATTTTACAAACATGAGGTTTTTCATTGGTATGAATTCGTAAATGTTTTTTTAAATTATCACTGCGAGAGAATACCTGGTTGCATATCTCACAAATATGAAGCTTTTCCTTGGTATGAATAGGTAAATGTGAATTTAAACGACTAGGGTGATTGAAAGCCTTGTTGCATATTTGACAAACATAAGGCTTTTTCATGGCGTGATAACGTAAATGTTTTTTTAAAGCACCACTTTTATTGAAAGCTTTGTTACATATTTCACAAACATGAGACTTCTCCTTGGTATGAATACGTACATGTGAATTTAATAAACCGCTGTGATTGCAGCCCTTGTTGCATATGGGAGGCTTTTCGTTGGGCAGATTACTCAAATCATGTTTTAAGATAACATTTCCAGAGGTAGCCATCTTGTTAGTTTATAAAACTAGAAATCTGAGGCGAGATCACATAAATCCTTAACTTATTTTAAGAGACAAGAAGAGGCCAGGTTGCATTATCTTTCAGGAAAGCAGTTTATAATTATATAACTTTGTAGGCTGTATCTTTTGAATACAATACTTAAATTAAAAATCTAGTTAAATATCCCATTTTTAAAAAATAAGGCATTATTAAAATATTTTCTGTTAAGTTTAAGTGTAGAAGATATTCTTAAATATGTACAATGATTACAAAATTAAATGTATGTGGAAAAGTCAACTAAAATTACTTTCACTACTGTAATTCAAACAAAATTTAAAAGGTATGTAACAATACCTTTATTAAATGATTTGGATAGAGCAAAATTTAGAAAGGATAAGGACCAACTTATGCTCTATAAAACGATAAGTTTGCAGTGAACGATAAATAGCACACTATCCTTTTATAATTGGTCTGGCAAGTAACATCTCTTCAAGAAAACAATACTTTTGGTGATGAGCCACATAATTTTAAAAAAGTTATTAGCATGTAGTCAGAGACCTTCGAAATTGAATAGATATCTTAGAACTTATGAGGCTTTATGTATGAAAAGTTCTCTCCAAAATTTATGACTAAACTGTCTTTCCATGAGACAATTTAAACATAACTGTTTTCGACTTTTCACCTTTTAAGGAAATCAGCATCATTCAAATGAAAATATACTGACAATTTTTATGCGGAAATGTCTTCAATAATATCTTTCTATAGCTAATGATGCATTGTCTTTACTGAGTAAGAAAATAATAGTATGTTTTGGGAATTTAAGATTTTTTTTATCTCAATCTTTTCAATTTCCACTGAAGAATCTTACGCCTAAAACACAGAAAACTTTGCTAAAACGCTCCATATTTATGTATTTCATCTTCTTTTCTTTAAAACAATTTTATAATTTTTTTATCACAGACATCTTGCATTTTTTCTACGTCTCTTACGTTCGTCCTTGTTTTGGTTTGATCCTGGAATTTTGCAGTTGTCTAAATTCTTCTATTTCACTGAAAATAAAAAAAAAGTAAATAAAAAATAGCCATTTATATCAATTTTGAAATCATGCAAAAACATAGTACAACTAGAATATATAGAAAAAGGTATAACATCATCAAAGTTTGAAAATTTCATAGATTACAGAGAAACCTCTTTTAACATTTTTTGTTGTACTATACCAGGCATGGGCAAACTTTTCCTGGCTGCGGGCTACTTCTAATTTTTTCAAGGAGTTGCAGTCCACCTAGTGTCAGTGAAGCACACAAGGGTGGGGGGAGGGGTCTATGGGTCCAGACCCTCCCTTCACAACCCTTAATTTTTTTCCAATTCATTATAGTCCCATGTATATAGCACATAAAATATAATTAAGTATTGATATTAATAATTTTTTAATTTATTAATGTTAATTATTTAGTCAGTAATTTATTTTTTGCTGTATTTTGTTCCCGACAATCGACAAAATCTATATATATATATACACACACACTGGTGTCCAAAACTTAAGCATAACTGTTAATTATGTGAATAAGGAAGGAACTGTAAATCAGAATGGCGGGAAACGTGATATGCGAGTGTAAAATGGTTATAAAATAAGGAAACAAATCTAAAGAATGATAATAATTAATTTTATTGTCCAAAGTAGCAGTTTGAAAGAAAACTGAGCATAGCAAGGATTCACACTTTAAAGAAAAAAATGAAAGAAAACATTAAGAAAATACTGATGCTGCAGTTTAATAAGGCGTGTGGTCACCTCTGACAGCCAGGCACGCTGCACAGTGATTTACCATATTTGCTATGAGATGATGAATGAGTTGTGGGCTCAAACGGTTCCAAGCTTTATGGAGAGCTCTCTTCAGTTCTGTAACGGAGCTTGGTGGGTGCGAAAGGGCTGCAATTTGTCTCCCGAGCATATCCCATACATGCTCAATAGGATTTAAATCAGGGGAGTTCGCAGGTTACGACGTGCGCTGGATATTTTCCGTTTCAAGGAAGTCATCAATCAGCACCGCTCGGTGACATGGCGCATTATCATCCATGAATATGAAGTCAGGACTGACAGCACCTTGAAACATGCGAACATAAGACTCAAGAACTTCGTCTCTGTATCTTTGAGCAGTCACAGACCCCGTGTCAAAGAAATAAAGGTCTGTGTGGCCGTCCATCATGATGCCTGCCCATACCATTACTCCCCTTGATGGAAAATGATGTCTTTCCGTTATGTTTCTTGGTTCAAAACGTGTTCCACGTTCTCTCCATATCGTTACCCACCAAGAATCACTACTTAGACTAAACCAAGACTCGTCACTGAACATCACATTGGCCCACTCTCTCACACTCCAATGCTGATGTTTCAAACTCCAGTTCAAACGAGCATGTTTATGCGCAGACGTGAGGGGAATGCAAACTGCTGGTCTTCTGGCATACAGGCCAGCATGATCGAGTCTCCTGTAAACAGTTTGTATCGAAATTCGTATTCCTGTGGCGACTGTGAACGCCGAACCCAGTGCACTGGCAATACTGCCCCTCTGACGCCGCGCACTTATTACCAGATATCGGTCTTCGCAAGGGGTTGTGACTCTTGGTCAACCTGATACTGGTTGTCGGGTAACATCTCCTGTTCTTTGAAACCTCTGCCACAGTTTTGAGATCACAGACTGGTCCACATTCAGAATTCAAGACACTTCGGTTTGTGATCATGAGGATTCCAGCATTCCAAAGATTCTTCCTTTCATAAACATGTCCAATTGGCGTCTTTGTGCCATCGTTCACCTTGTTTGATGGTTAACAACGTTCCTTCGCATAGTAGTTGCATGAAACTTGTCTGAACTGCCTCAGCTACGTGAATCGGTTTCTCCGCAATTCGACGGTGTTTCGCGCAGGACGTAGTCGACTGAAAAGTTTTGCATAAACCCAATGCTTCTTCCCCCAATTAATATCCGCAAGAAATTTGGAATAATTTTACAAATATTTACTCCATGTTTTTCACATTTTACGATTTATGCTTAACTTTTGGACACCAGTGTATATGTTTGGCTGCGTATTGGGATATGATATGAGAATGATAGACCTTCAACCCTCGACTCCCTTCCCTTTAAAAATTCTGCCCAATGTCATAGGTGTTGTGGGGTGAGGAAAAGGTTATTATATTATAACTTATATATTATAACTTATAAAATAATAAGTATGGAATATATGTAATTACCTTCAGAACTAAAATAAATAAAAAAAACGCTTTTAAAACCGTGTTTAAAGCAAAACGCAAGAAACAAACTTAATAATATAAGCCACAAATATTATTATATCAATTGATACATTATGAAACAATTCAAAATACATTAAAAAATAAAACATTTTTATCTAAAGTTAGTTTTTGTTGTTATAGTCAGCAGAAGGCTTAGTCTGCATATTTTTAGCCAATCTTGAATTTTCAGTATATAATTACTAACTGGTAAAATTTTTAGGCGGTCACCCCAAAATGTCTTAGCGGTCCACCGGTCGATCACGACTGACGTAATGCCCACCCCAGTACTATACTATACCATTCAAAACATTCATTAGCATTTTCAGTTTTTTAATGGAAACACTTAAAATTTCAAGAGAATAATACTTTGTGCACATTGATTTCACAATAAATCATGCTACATTTGATTGAATCAAATAATTTTGGTTTACAGGATTATTTCATTTCACCTAAACTTAACATGATTGGATAGGTAGAAAATATACCAATTCCCTTGAAAAATAATTCTCTTCTTTTGAAATTTAAAATAAAGCAAATGTATAGCAATTTATAAAAAGTCATACATTAAAAAAAAAAATTGGAATTTTTAAAATATATTTCCACACAAGTTAATAACATGCTAAAATATTTATTTTTTAAATCAAAGTGAATAAATACAGTCATAACAGCAAATGTGATGAAATCCTAATTTGGATATAAACCTGTATCGAGGTAACTTTCCAGATGAGCTTGCTATGCTTCTCACGACAATTATATGCTATTGGCTTTGCAACTTTTTTCAAAATTACAATTCAGAATTAACGAGCTATTTTCTTTATTTTTGTTTGACATTGTAAACATGGCTGAAAAAAAGATTTCATTGACCATGCTGTATCTCTCAGCAAAGCGAGCAAAATTAATTGGAAGTAGTGCCCAGTGAAATATATTGAAGGACTATTCTCGAAGAAAAGCCAACAGAACCTATCAAACAATTCGCTGAAAAAGTTTCAATGAAAAAAAGATAAGGTCATTCTTCTTGAAAATTTACAATAATAATATGAAAAGGAAATGACATGTATGTTAAAAAGTTTGATTGGTAAAATGAGCAGATAAAATTCAATTGTCTTCCAAAAATTACAAATTTTAATGGAGTTTTCTGAAATAAATATAAGACTGAATTTTAAAATAATTATATTTAATAACTAATCATTATACCCTCCCGCTTCACTGGGTATTACATGATGTTTTATAAATATATCTGTTTATATATATAAAATATTGATATCTATGTAATAGCATTAAGAATTCTATTGTATTGAAAAATATGCTTATACCTGTAACTCACCCCTCTTGATAAAAAAAAAAAGGACAGAACTACTAATTTACCATTATCTAATATTCTCTAAAATTGAGTATAGAATGATGTTTACACTTTCATAACCCTATAACAAAGTGGATTTCTGCAAAACCAATTTTAGGTGGATCTCTACTCCATAAAATAAACATGGAAGCCAAATTTCAAATCAAAATCTAATAGGGTAAAAACAAAAATTTTACTATCAATACCCGCCCCCCCCCCTCGTAATTCCGTTGAGAGTCGTTCTCCCCAAAACCCTTCTCAGCGGATTTAAATTCAACAAAAGAAAAATGCAAACCAAATTCCATTATTATAGTTCTTGTAGTTCGAAAAAATAAATTTTTTGTTAACACGCTCCAATAACCCCTTGCTCCCCCAGGAGTTGATTCCCGTTAAATGCATTCTTAGTGGATCCCTATTCAACAAAAGGAACATGCTTAACAAATTTCAAGTACACAGGTCTAACAATTCTAAAACAGGATTTTTTTCCTATAACTCCCCTTCACCCCTTGCAACCCTCCTTGGGTGTCAATTTTTGTTTTACTCATTGTTTGAGGAACTCTATTCCATGAAAGTAACATGCCTACCAATTTTCAAGCAGGTAAATCGAATAGTTTAAAAACGGAAATATTTATCTATTATGCCCTTTAATTCCCCGAAATGAAACTTGGGGGTTAATTTTTGCGAGACCCATCTTATAGCGGATCTGTACTCAATGAAAGGAATATGCTTACCAAATTTCAAGACTGTACGTCTAATAGTTTAAAAATGGGAATAATTATCTATAACCCCCCTTGTGCCCCCGCAACGCTACTTGGGGGTCTGTTTTCACAAAACCCATTTTGTAGCGGATCTCTCAGAAGAATCTGCTTACCAAATTTGAAGACTGCGAGTCTTCTAAGCGCCCCTTGAGACCCCGCAACAACACCTGGGGGGTTGATTTTCATAAAACACATTATATATTGAATCTTTACTCCATAAAAGGATTCTGTTTATCATATTTAAAGACTGTGCTTCCAGGTGTTTAAAAATGGAAAAGTAATTATCTAGAACGCCCCTTAACCCCCCTCAACACCCTTTGGGGGTCAATTTTCCCAAAACCCATTTTGTAGCGGATATTAACTCCCCATGAAAGAACTATGCCTACCAATTTTCAAGCCAGTAGGACAGTACTTTAAAAATGAAAATATTTATCTTTTACACCCCTTATTCCCCCTCAACACCCCTTGGGGGGCTATTTTCCCAAAACCCATTTTGTAGCGGATCTCTACTCTATGAAAGGAATCTGCTTACCCAATTTCAAGATTGTATGTTGAGTAGTGTAAAAATAGAAACAATTATTTATAACACCCCTTAACCCCCGTGCGGTTCGAATTTCGCAAAATCCGTTCTTAGCTGATCTCTACTCCACGAAAGGAACATGCCTACAAAATTTCAAGTCTGTAGGTTGAATAGTTTCGGAGATATCGTGATTAGTCAGTCAGTGAGTGAGTCGCTTTCCTCTTTTATATATATAGAGAATTTATATCAGTTACTGCTTTTGATGAATTCATGTCTATTTTACTCAATAGATCTAATATTTAATTTTGCATATATTGTCAATAACAATTTTTTAAATTAAAAAGTGCACACAAAGTGATTAAATTTTTAAAAATATATATCTGGGTCTTTTTTTTCAGGTAATCTGAGTTTTAGGAAATAAAACTAATTCTGATATCAATCAATTTTTCTTATGAACCCCAAATATTTTATAATTCCTGGTATAATACACTTAAAGCAGTATCCACAAACGATATTTACATGTGCAATAATATAAATAATTATTTATAAAATAAACTATATTAAGGACTAGTACAGCAGGTATTTTAATACCAACATGTTACAGGTACTTTATGTTAAGACAAAAAAAGTATCGTGTATTTATTATAAAAATAATATAATTTTAATATATTTACTCAATAATATTAATTTGTGGTTGAAGTATCACCTACCCATGCATTATATTTAGGAACTGGGAATTAATTATGATTGCATTTTTTTTTACACAAAATCAAGTGTTGTGTAATTGATGCCCATTAAAATTATCTGTATTCACATTTCAAATTCTGTGTTTAATTTGTTTTTATATTTTTTTCATAACCACTGACGTTGAGGAATATTTTTCATTTAAATACATTGTTCTGAATTGCATTAAGATGTTTATAAGCAAATGAGAAATTCTGTGTATTTTACATGAATTTCCGACCTAAAATTTAGCAGCTGTTCTTGCTTAAATATATATTTTAATGCATAATCTTAATATGTCAATAAAGTGTTCCCCCTCCTTCATTAAGTGCTTTTATCCACAAATGAAAAAAGATGCATTTTCCATAAAAAGTTTAGTTTTGCAAAAACATTGCACTAACAAGTATAAAATTGTTTTGTTGCATCCAGGATAGCAAACAATAGAACATTAATAATTCAGTAAGTAGCTCATTTTAAGAAAATATGTTTCAAATATTCTTTCATTAAAGTACAATAAAAGTTTTTAAAAACTATTACAAAGTAAGTTATGTACAATAAATTATAATTTTAAAAAAACCAAAGAACACGCTTTTATACTGAATCGAACTAAAAAGTAAAAAAATAATTCTTAATATAAGAATAAAATGATGAACGAGAAAATTAAATTCATTGGGGTAAAAGCGTGGGGTGCAATTTCGGAACTGAAAGAAGTTAGAAACTATAACAATTGATATATTTATAGAACACCCCCTTCTTTCAATTCCGAAATTGCACCCCACGCTTTTACCCCAATGACATTAATTTTCTCGTTCATCATTTTATTCTTATATTAAGAATTATTTTTCTACTTTTTAGTTCAATTCAGTATAAAAGCGTGTTCTTTAATTTTTTTTTAATTATAATTTATTTTTCAGTTCAATCTACAATAAAAGCGTGTTTTTTAAATTGTCATTTATTCATTGTTGAATTTATCCTTGAGTTTAATATTTGGAGCCAGAATTACGTGGCTGCTGGAATAAGTCTTGCTCTTCAATGGATTTTAATTAAAGGGTCTGAAGTGTATTTATTCTCTCTGTTTACGGGGCCTCGGATGAGTCCCGTATCGTTATATTAGATTCCGTCTCAAAAGAACAGGTCAAACAAATAAAATGTGTGGTAAGAAAAAAGGTTCGAATTAAAAAAAAATTTAATGTACCATGTTTTTATAACAGACTAAAAAGTATAAAATGCCTCCTTTTCGGTTTTTTTCTTATTTTTTCACATTTTCATGCATTGTCATCCACTTCTGAGATATGGTCCAAATTTCAAGTCTCTAGCTCATCGGAAAGTCACACAGTTTAAAATCAATTACAAAATTCCACCCGGACATACATTAAAGAAATCGAGTTAATAAAACATGGAAAAAAGTGTCAATCGTATTCTCAAATAAAAAATATTTAGCAGTTAGAACGTAAATTATTTTTTTCACATCACGAGCCTTTAAAAAAAAGGCTTGTGATGTGAAAAAAATAATTTTCATTTTCAGAAAAATGTATATATTATAGTAAGAAATTGATAACACACACCCTCCACTTTCTCACATACAGAACACTTTTTTTTGTTTTACTTTTATAAACCACAAGTGTCTTAATTAAAAACACTCACTGTAGGGTTACACCTTTTTCTTTTAGTCGCTAAATCTGGAATTGGTCACCAAATCTCAAAAAGGTACATCGAATTAGTCGCAAAATCCGAAAATTGTATGTGCAATAAGTTGCCAAATCTGGAAGAGGTATATGGAGTTGTCACCAAATCTGATTATCGTGATTCCTGACGATCCTGATGAGGACAATGGAACAAAATTATGAAATTATTTTATTGTCATTAGTCCTTGACAAGTGTGCAAAATTTCGAATAAATTTGACTTTTTTAAGTGGGTGAAAATCGAGTTACAAGATTCCGTTACATGCAAGTGAAACTTATAAAAGCGTGTTAAAAAGAATTTTCAGTTTTAATGCTGGGGATAAGCTTTTCAGACAGATACTTCAGTTATTCAAACTTCATCAAAAATATTTTGCATGCACATTTATAATCTCCTTTTCAATTTTTTAATTTTAATGTGGCTTGTGTGGAACCCTTGAAAAACCAAAGAGTTCTGTAGAACACAGTTTGAAGACCACTGCTCTATATGAATGCTGAAGAGAACAAATCTTCATCAATAAACAATTTTAAAGGAAAAATAAGTGGATTAAAAGCACTGAAAAATTAATTTCATGTTTTAAGCAGCTGTATTAAAAATGACGAACAGTATAATGCAATTTTATTTTTATTGAATGGATATATTACCACAGAACATTATAGCTTACATAAAATTTATAATTAGATCCTCATAATATTCTATAAATTCCATGTAAATATAAATTATGCAATTGGTGAGTGTTGCCTCTTTTACAGTGAGTTCAGTGTGCCATAGTTTTTAGCGCGTTTTTCACGTAGTGGAACAAAAGCGCTATTATAGGACGCAAATTTCGTCTTTGTTCCATATTTTGTCATACCTTTTTCTCAGCCAATAAGCAACCAATTGACCTCGGGTTTTTGGCATTTGGTCGCATTTGTGCCCTAGATGAGCTGAATCATATTTAAATTTTCCCATAGTTTTCAAGAATTTTCCTGAATTTCGCTAGTTTGCTTTTTTATAGTGTTGATACAGATTTGTGTCATTATTTCTTTTCAGCTCAATAGTAGTACATTTAGAGGAGTGGTACAGTACTACTTTCTGTTAGTAAAAAGTTCATTAGTTGCATTATTGTAAAATACAACACGTGAAAAATGCACTAAAATTACTTGGCCATGCCAATGATTGATATCTTGTTTTAAAGAGTTTAAAGCAATATTGAATGTGATTACTCTTCTATAAATAAATTAGTTTTAAAAATTTGTTGCCAAATCTGATTCAATTTTCTAGTGTATGCTTGGGGGGGGGGGGGAATTACCACATTGCCTATATCTTTTCCTAATTGTATCCCCAAGAAAGTATTTTTTAAAAGCAGGATTTTATTTTGAAAATTTTTAGTCAGCAGAGAACAAAAGTAAATAAGTTGTTCTGCAATTTGTATTCTTCAATAAATTAAATATTATCATTACTTTTGAGTATTTCACTAGTCAAATTGATTTAAGATAAAATATTTTACTACTGTATTATGCGATTCTTTCAAAATGCCATCCTTTTACCAGCCATTCCATTCAAAAAAACTTTTGGTTTCTTGCTAATTTCATACATTTACCACATTGACAATTTCTTTATTCTCTCTTTTTTTAATCATTTCATCAACTTTTCTTAAAATGTACCACATTTAAAAAAAAACCAATTGTGGAGGGTAAACTATTTTATACAATACATATATTTTAATAGACTCAATACAATGCATTCAACAAAAAGAAAAAGTATATTTTTTTATTATAATGATAATTTTAAATTTAAGATACAGAATAAAATTAAAAAGAAGCAAAACACAAATAAAAGAGTACTAGACAAATGATATAGCTTATAAAATTATTGAGTTATGTTGCTAAAATTTTTAAAAAATAAGAAATGAAATGCAGTTTTTTTCCAACATCCATACCAAGATTTTATCAATCCTTCATTCATACAAAAAAACAATCATTACTTTCTTTACCTTTCATTCAGAAGAAAATCTACTAGCTGTGTTTTTATGAAGAAAACCTAGTTTCTAAAACAGTTTCCAGTGGGGGAAAAAAATCCACTTTGAATGCTTTAGGCTGATGAAATAAGATCTCCATTTCTCTCAAACACAAATTATTTACATATTTCTGACATCCAATCTGAAATATTTTCAATCGTTCACTCATTCACAAAGCAATCATTTCTTACCCCTTTCATTCCAAAGAAAAAATGTCATTCATCAAACTTCAAGAAAGAAAAAACGTGGTTTCCAAAATGACTTCAAGAAGGAAACAGAAAAAACATTGCTCTTTTAGTGGCTCACCAAAATCTAGCAATAAAACAGGGATAATAAGGGCATATGTAATGTCTATAATAGGAGTAAAATACTATATATTTATAAAATATCGGAATAATATTTTTATTCTGGAACTGTGCACAGTATTTATCAAATAATTAAACATTTTATTTATTTGAAAACTATTTAAACTTCAAAACCGAAGAATATTGCCAGTAATGGTATTGTTTAGCTGTTATTTGAGACTGTGTTAAAATGCCTAACATTAAAACTGCATTGGTTAAATTAATTATCACATTGACCAATTGTACACAAAAACTTCATCTCTAATTAATAAGCATTGTTATTATATTGTATGTCATATGTAAAAAAAAAAATGTGCTGAAAACTCCTACTAAATAATAAATGTCATAATTTAAAGCAAAGACATTTCAAAATAATTAATCCTTTGATTAATTTCCAAAACCTAATTCTCAATCTTAAGTCGTTTATATTACAAAAACAAAGAAAAATAATACAAGATTCGTCTATTGTTTGGCAAACTTAGGTACATAAAAAAACTTTTTTTTTAAAAAAATATTTTTTGAAATAAATTACACAGTATTACATTTATAGAAACATTATAAAGATATTAAGATTATAAATATTTAAGAAAAAAATATAAATATAATAAAAGGAGCTATTGCATTAAAAAAAAGAGATTTTTTTTAAAAGAAAAGAGTGAAAATTATTAAAGCATTGCTTAAATTTACTAATAATTCCACAAATTTCAAACACGCTCAAATTGTGCATTACTTACTGAAAAAAAATTCATACCATTTAATGTATTGTAATAAACTCATTGTTAAATCTATTTGTACATTATTTAACAGCATTCTGACCAAATTCATCCACCTGGCTCCATTCAATTTTCAGACAGTGTTCACTTTCAAAAATTTTTATTTGCTTGCAGATCTTGAAATAAAGGAATTTGAGTCATATCCCAGTAAAAAAATTACTCTTTTAAATTACCTTAAAAATTCTAAATTTTCTTTCTGAATGCTAGTGTTAAAAGTGTGCGTTATACGCCGAATTTTAAGGTAAATTACTTTTATTATCTTATCATTTATGATACTGTCTACTGAAAAACAATTCATTCACAAGGGTTTGTTGTATATTATCTAAAATTAATATTCACATTCATAAATCAGTGATCATTCTTATAGTTTAAAAAAACATTAATTAGAAGAAATTAAAATAGTGTCATACCTCACGTAAAAAAAGTATTATCTGTTGCATATTCACAAAAATATCCAACAAAAAAAATATCTTAGAACTGAAATGTTTTACCGTTAACAGATCTTTAAAAACAAAACACGTCATCTTAGGTGATTACAGGCTTAGTTCAGTTCAGTTCACTGTACATCTGGAGCCCTGGCTAGGACAGTGACAGATAAAAGGAACAAACAAGGCCGGACAATTATAATGCGCAATTTCGTTGGCAGCACCTATTCCTAAAATCTACAAACAAGGATGGGTTACTTTGATATTTTTGGCCTCTTTTTGAAAATCGCCAAGTTCATCGTTGGCTTAATTGAACCTACTAAAATCATTCTTACTATAGCGCTCGTGCAGAAAGGTTCGTATATAAAATTCTAGCGGGGAGATTTATTGATTAGGTATTTTATAACTTTGAATTCTAATGTTTGATTGTTACATTTTTTTGCCGTTTTTATATTGTATCAATTTCCTGTTAAGTTTTCCATCATTTTAACATATTTGCTGATTTATGGAATTTCTAACTTATGTGAACAACTAAAAACTTTGATTCATAATTTTGAATTATTATTATTTTACTCTTTTTATATGTTATTTTTATTTTATTTTGTGCTTTGATTTGATGTAATTAACATTTTCCGTTCATCGACTTTCTAGCTTCTGCCATGTAAAAGCTCGATTCTCCAATCACGTGAATGTAAAAATTTTATGCTTTGATTATTTATAATGTTTTAATAATGCGTTTTAAAATTTCCAGGTATTTACTATTGTAGTAGATTCATTATTTTTTTAGTTCCTGCTGGGTGATTGCCTCCTTGGCGGATCTCGTGAGTGTAAAACTTTTTCTTGTCGTTAAATCGAAAGTTCTATTGATTGTTATGAAAAATTAGCGTAAATATATGAGGTAAATTGTTTGGCTAAATTTTTAAATGATTGTGAGAATAATAATAGAAAATATAAATTTTCTGGAGGTGTTCTTGTAAAAGAAGGGTGCCCTGCTAGGATCCAACCAAAGGTAATAACACTATTCTTATTAAGAAAATACATTTATTTAATTAAAGTAAGAAAAAAAGCATTATTGGAATGTATTATCTATTGCAAAAAATTTTATACGAATCACATGTAAGATCTATCTACACAATATGTTGAGATTTAACTTTCCCTTAACCTTTTCCATATCATGAGTGAAATTGTAGATTTAGATATTTAACACATTTGCTAACATGTGAAGCTTCCTAGACATATAAAAGAAAAACTAGTTGTATAGAAATATCAAAGATTCTATATTCTAATTATTAATGGAATATCTCTCTCTCTCTCTTGGTAGAATCACTCTTTATAAAGACTTTTAAGGGATCAGTATAATATATTTTTCAAAGCATAATCAAGCATTTCAACTGGTTTATAAAACTTGTATAGAGTTCATTAAAGCTAATCTTGAAGTGGGTATTGAAAAATCTTCAGTATTAGAATATGTATTCGGTTAATAGAAGTTTAATTGTACTTGACTAATAAGGAATGCTTTACTCTGTTGCTCATGTTATTATTAATAAATTAAATACGGGAAATATGTATTGTGTTTCAACATTCTGAGAGAAAGGGTGCCCAGTTAAAAATTAATTGCATTACGCCTTCAATGCACTTGGAAGAAATGATTAAATGATCTTGTTTTCCAATTTTGAAATGCGAAGGGAAATTTCTCTAGTAGCTCATTTGGGAGGAATAAGTTCAATCAGATGTAAACAAATAATGCAAAATTTTAAAATTGCATCGACTGATAAAAAGCCTGATTTCAATAAATATTTTGATGATATTTATTGTAATTCAGCCTACTAATAGTATAAGTCACATCATCTACTTCTGCATGCCAATACTGATAAAAATATATATTGTTAATCTATATTCACAATACATGAATGTCCAATTATTTTAAAATGAAAATTTAACTGTCAAGCAGATAGTTTGTTGAAAATACAGCATGACACATATTTAGCACATTATTGAATTTTAAATAGTACTCTCCCCAGTTTATATCCTCACAACCTATTTCCATTTCAAAATGAATTGAAGATTCCTGACAGATATTATGACCAGGCAACAAATTCTTGGTTTGTAAAATCGCGGACTA
>BMAO01002362.1:0-21792 GCA_019973975.1 Trichonephila clavata
TGTGTTTTTTACAGTCTACTTGCTTGTGTTGTGAATTTCTGTGTCTAGTGCGTGCGTAAATAAATTCTACTTACCGTATTTTCCTGTATATAATCCGCAAAGCCGTTTTTTCAAGTGCGAAAATAAAAAACGTTGCATAATCCGCAGCGCCGTATAATCCGCGGCAATTTTTTCGGCGAACAATCCAAAATATATACTGCCGATAATGTAGTGTCGATATGATTAGAATTATAAGTAATGAATTATATAGACGAAAATTTTTTTTGTAAAATTCTTTTTATCGGACATTTATTGTTACCATAATTTTTAAACATTCGATTTTAATATCTGTAAATTCTGAAGTCTAAAGACTGTAATTTCTTTGTCAGTCCTGCACGTATTAGTAGCAGATGTGGAATTCAGGGCATTTTTAACATTCTCTCTGGGATGTGTTTCATAGAGTCCATAATTAAAAAGCTTTGGGTCACATTTTTCAATATTAGCCTTTTTATTTTCCTCTCCGTAACTATGTGTGAATATTTGATTCGTCAACGTTAAACAATCTTGAGTGTATTGATTTCCTACTTCGGTAGCCTCTTCTATAATGTTTATTTCAAAATTAGCCGCGTAAAATTTATCGCTTCCGCTTCAAACATGACGATATATGAACTTGAATATTTGCATGACCAAACAGCTCAGGTCAAGACAGAATGCGAAATGATGCCAGAGACTAGTAACTGTAATATTTTTGCAAGGAACCGAATTCGTTTTTGAATGTAATTGGACAAAACTGATTGTAGCTGAAATACGTCGGCGGAGTCGAAAAATCTTTCAGCGCCATCTGTTATTTATTTTATAAAACATAAATGCTATTTATTTCAAAACTGTACTCGTTTCTAATGGAGAATATTTTTTATCATATTATCCGCGGCGGCGTATAATACGCACAAGGAAATTTGAAAGTTTTTTATTCAAATTTTACAAAGTACTCATAAATTGTAAATGTAATATTCTACATACTGAACATAATTCTAAAAAAATCGAAGAGTATAATGAAATGATTTCAAAATTTTTCACAAAAATGTTGAATACTTATAATTTTTCTGCAGCATATTCTCAAAAATTTTATTTATTTCAAAAGAAATGTTTGCATTTTACACAGGACATTATGAAACAGACTGAGATGAAAGTACACCTGTATTTATTCTCAAAAATTTTATTTATTTCAAAAGAAATGTTTGCATTTTACACAGGACATTATGAAACAGACTGAGATGAAAGTACACCTGTATTTATTCTCAAAAATTTTATTTATTTCAAAAGAAATGTTTGCATTTTACACAGGACATTATGAAACAGACTGAGATGAAAGTATACCTGTATTCTTGTTATACTTTTCTCAAGAAAAAAAATTGTGAGTCACAAAGCATTTTAATACAGTCCAGCTGCTGCCAAAATTTGAATATATTTCTCATATACTACCTTCGATTTCTCAAATCCTCACTTACGACAATTAAATCAATTTGATTACAGTGTTTGTACTTTTCCATATTCTGTAATAATTGGATAGTTATATTTGATTTAATAATACTGATCACTTTGATTTTCCATAGGAAAACCATAAAAATTTTTGCTGCACTTTTAACTTTTTTCTTGAGATACAAGCACTGTCACTATCAAAGGCGGATTAAGGTAGTTGAAGGCCCCTGACGGTAAAAGGTTTGAAGCCCATGGGCTTAAAAATCGAAAAACTAAAAGAGTGAAAAGAGAGTTGCTTACTTTAAATTCTCAAAATAAAATGTATTGCTTTATTAAAACTCATCACCTAAAGAAAAATCTTATCTGTATAAAAAAATTTAAAAACCTTACTTAAGAGCTTACAGTTTTGCTATACAGTTTGATATCTCTTTGGCCAATTCATCTCAATTATTTTTACCATATCTATTTTGTCCAAAACATTTTATTCTGTATATAATATGGCCATGTTGTTCAATTTGTCTTTTCTCCCATAGTACTTCTTAAATTATTTTTAACACGTTTAAAAACTAAAGAAGATCCTTAACCTGATGCATTCGATTTCGGTATTGTTAAAAATATTTTCAAAAGTTTTTCTACATTAGGATTTCTTTTGGGTGTCCATAAATTTCTAGTGTGGTGGTGGGAGGGGGGGGGGTTCGTTGTATCTTTGTTTTCTTTTCATTTCTTGTTCCAAGGTGGCGGGGTTGGTTTGTCGCTGGCCTTTGCACTCATCAAGCTTGGAGCCCCTACCAGCGCTGGAGGGCCCTGGCGGCCGCCAGACCCGACACCCGCTTAATCCGCCACTGGTCACTATCTTCATCCAATACTTATTTATAATGAGCTGTTTCAGTTTGAAATATCACTCTTTCTAAAGGCATTCATGTTATACATAAGAGAAAATGCATCCATGTGAAGCAGTCGTATTGACAAATCAATGAAAAATATACATAAAAAGTTTTTGTAGAGTGTTTAAATTTCAAAACACCTATAGGAAAGTAAAGAAACATTTAATGATAAAATGTAAACACTACTGTAATGAAGCAGCGAAGGCACAGTTAACAGGATATGAAGTTTTGAAGCCAGTTATTTTTGAAAACTAAAAGAGGGGAATGCATTTCAAATTAATCTGTTTAAAGGGGGGGGGGGGTATTTTGTGTATGATTGTAAAATTATCATAACAAATACTTCAATGAAATCAGCAAAGTATCCTCTATTTTTTAGGACCGAAATCAAAATATGCAAAAATCTAAACAAAAGTTCCCTAAATTATTTTTTTATATTTGAAGTTTGTTTAAATATATTATAATTAAAACACGTTATAAAATCTAGACTTTTGGGACTCATAAACATTTTACAGATATATATGTAGGAAAAGATCTTTCATCAACTCATACACTGAACAGCTAAATTTAAAAATGCATTTTCATAGTTACACGCAGGAAAATTATTCGAGAATTATATTTTGTGTGTGTTAAAATAATAAGAACCATGCTGATATTCATGAGATTTACTTTATACCTAGTTTCAATTTATTCCATACCATAATACTTATATTGTTTATCATTTAATATACCATTGTAGTGGATCCCGAACCACATGCTGATCCCCAGATTGAAGCTTTAGTACTACATTTAGAGCAGAAAAACAAAGATTCAACACCAAGCATTAAAGGAAGACCTGGTTGCCCAGCTGATTTTGTCAAATGAAATGTCGTCAAAAATTATTTAATTAATTAATTTTTTGTATTTTTATAAAAATCATAATTTTTGTAAATAAAAATAAATGACCACAAATTTTTGTAATAAAAGTTATTTATTCTATATTTATATTATGATTTTGAAAAAATATTTGAGGATTATCTTTCAATGTAGCTTATAATTTCTCCTGCAACTCATTTTTAACTACTTCCATCTTTCTTCAATCTCCATATATTTTATGAATTTCTGATGCTCAGCTTCTATGCAAGCAGCAGTGGAGGAGCTGTTGGCTTGTTTTCTGAGCATTGTCAAGGTGTCCTTGAGAGTTCTGGCTGTGTTTGAAGTTCCCTTTATATTTTGACTTCATCTGTTATATGATTTTCTTTATTTCCGCATTTTGTGTAATCTGTTAAATAAAAAATAATCATGTTTCATAGGAGTACAGACTAGTTCTTAAATCAGAAAAAACTATTAATATCTACTTGGTTAAGTAAAAGAATTCCTTTTGCTTCAGATACGTAATACAAATTTTATGTCTTTGATTCAATAAATTAAAAGTTTATTATTTAACTACTTAATGAAGCAGTTTGTATTATACTAAGCAGGTTAATGATTATTTGGATCAAAATTATGGGGAAAGCCAAAAATGATTTAAATATTTAAAAAAACCATTTATTTTAAAACATAATTTTTCTTTTCTTTTTATACTAAATTCATTAACTTATTTTTCACATGTTAATCTGACCATGTTTGTAAGGAGAAAATATAAAATATTATCATCAAAAATCAGAAAAAGCTATAAAGATTATTATCTTTTGGTACCAACAGTTCATTACCACAAATAATCAAATATTTTTATCTAATCCATTTGTCATGAAAGTTTTGATAAATTTTATATTCATGCATTTGAATAATAAAACATAGAAAAACAGAAGTTGGCATATTGAAGTATTTTTGAGATTCTATTTGAAAGAAAAATATTATGACTTTTAGTATTAGTAGAAGAAAGTTTTGTTTACTTCATCTTTACTGGACCAGTTAAATATCTACAGCAAACTTTCTCTTTAATATTTTTTTAACATTACATACTATTTAATGGGTAGTTTAAAAGAAACATTTCATAACAGTATTTTAATTTTTAAGAATACATATGCTTCTTTTTTAGTGAAACTATCTCCTTGGGGAGTAAACATTAGCTAACAGCTTTCAATTTTTTGTTGTCTAAGATTTAATTAAAATATGTAATAACTGTAGAGAGAAATTTACTTAAAAATTTAGGTTTTGTCGGTGTCAAATGGCGTAGACATTGGCGACATCAGGATCGGCTCCAAAAACATTTCAAAGTCCGCCAATTCCATTTCTTTAGATATTTCACCACACCTTATTTTCCTACTTTCTTGACGAAAAACGCTGCTTTTTTTTATTCAATTTTTTTAAAATTTACATAACATTGACAGATTTTTTGTCGTTCGTGGATTCATCACTCCGTCAGTGCCATCAAATTGCCGTGGTATTTCACTATACCAGAGGTGCACAACCTTTTTAGGATGAGGGGCCAAAAAATTTAATAGTATCATATCGAGGGCCAAAGTATTATGCGATGACAAATATTTTATAAACGTGAAAACACTGTTTTATTTCGATAATATTCATTTATCATAACTAATACTTTACTTATTTTAATAATGTACACATTATACAGTTGATAAATGGATGAAACACAAACACTTTCGGAATGATTAAAATACTTTAACTCAAAAAAAAAGATTCCTGATAAAAAGGTGGCAAGCTTGAAATTGTTCTGAGAGGAAAAGTTTTGCTAATTATACAGAGAACACAATTTAAATTTTGGAAAAAAAATTACTACTTAAAATTTGTAAAATTTAATGAGATGGCTGGGACTGGATATTTGAAATTGTGGCAATACGTAGAACAGAAGAAAGATTCTCATCTGCTATTCTATTTCTTATTTTTGATTTGTTTAAATTCATTAGTCATTCATTTGTTTAAATGCCTTTACGTTATTCATCAATTGAAAATGAATTGATTCTGTCCTTGTAACTTTGTGTTTAAGTCATTCAAATGGCCTGATATGTTTGTGAGAAAAGCCAAATCACACTGGAAACTTGCTTCTTTTAACCTTATAGTATTTTTACCACAGTCACTTAGTTCTACACCACAATGAGCAAGGCATTCTTTTAGCAGCAAAACCATTCCAATTTTCATGCCAATCATTGATTTTGCTCCATCTGTGGTAATGCTAACACAATGGTTCATGTTTAAGGAAACTGCATTGCACAAATGTATTAAACTGGAAAGAAGTTCACTTCCAGTTGTTTGTCCCTTAATGGGAAACATTCCAAGAAGTTCTTCCATAACAGAAATTTTTTTATCAATTCCATGAACAAACACAAGCAATTGGGTAACTCATGTTCGATCTGTAGATTCATCAACAGCTAAAGAAAAATATTCAAAATTTGAAGCGATCAAAATTTTACTTGATTTTCAATGTCCTGTTTCAACTGTTGAATTTTACTTTGATTAGTCAATCCATTTAAGCTCATATTTTCAAATTTCTTTTCTGCTTCAAGACAAAGTTTTTCTGTTACAATTAATAGACACTTTTTCACAAAATCAGCATCTGTGAATGGCCGACCTTCTTTGGTGATAATTTCATCAACACCTAAGCTCACTTCTACATATGAATTCAAGTTAACTGTACATTTTTGAAACAAAAATTGCTTGACCAATATAAGTTATTTTTTTTAGTTGTTCGATTTTTTGCGATCGTTCATATCCTTTTATAGATGCAAAATGTTTATGCTTTGTTTCATAATGCCACTTTACGGTATACTCTTTTACCACAGCAATCTTGCAACTATATATTAAGCATGTGACAGTATCATTGCAATAGATAAAACAGTATTTATCTGTCCATGCATCTTGTGCAACCAGCATGTATAAATGTTTCGCATTCAGCCAATGCGATACTTGCCCCTGATGTATATATATATCAGAAGTACGATCTTTTCTGAGCACTACTATCCATAAAACTATTCCGAAGGCTTTGGAGTACAATAAAAAGACCTTGGCAGGGTTTGCAACAGATTTATTTATTTCAGAGGTTTTGCTTATTTATTCCTATTCTACCCTCCCCCTTCCTCCAATACACCACATGCAACCTATGTGTTAAAAACAGTGGCATTGGGGAGCGAATCACATAATTTTTAATTGGCATTTCAAGGATTAATTATAAACCGTACAAATTATCAAGATAAGTGTTAATTTTTGTACATAATTTTGTACATGACAAGACCTTGGGGTTATTGGTAATTATTAAACTTGTTCTTAAAATAATATTTAAAGTAGATCAACATGTTAGAGACACTTTACGCGTAATGGCAATTTAAAAAAGTATCGCATTTATTATTAAAAAATTATAATCTAATTTCCTCAATAATATTAATTTGTGATCCAAGTGACACCTATATTACGTCTGGTGAATTCAGTGGTAGAATGAAGACGACCTTTTTTGTCTTTTATAAGGTTTTATTGCTGGACGACACGGACATGACACGAACATTAAACATATATGATTAAAACTTAGGTTGTATTATTAGGGCAACCACCCTTCAATTACAGATTACAACTGTACCAAATGGTAGCTCACCTGCCACTGAGCTCCTACACATAACCAAAACAAAAGTTTCGCGTTACAGAGCAGCGCCCTCTATACGACGCTTTTCAACACTCCCCACCTGTGAACTTTTAAGTTCACACAAAACATAATACAATAACAAATTAAACAATAAAAAGTTCTAACACTAACTAAGCAATGTTACATTACAATTAAAATCAAGATATTTAGATACACACATACACAACAAATTACACATTCAATTACTTAATACAAAATACTAATCATTCTACAAAATATAAAAGCAAAGTATGTAAACATTCATTAAAAATTCACATTAACAAAGTGAAGAAAATTAATATATGATAAAATCGTAAATATATAGATTACAGAAAATAACTCAATTAGTTACAAAATTCATATTAAATTAATAATTATACTTCAAGATTATACAGCAATTGAACTGGTCTTCTTATGGCATTATTTTTAGTTTTAACAAGACAAGAGCGAATCTTACCATCTCTTCCAGTATAAGTTTCAATAATCTTACCCATTGACCACAGATTCCTAGGGAAGCGGTCATCATGTATGAGTACAACATCATCAACCTTAAATTGACAAGTTACTTTAGAAGGAGGACATATATTCATAGATCTTAGAGATAGCAAATAGTGTTTCCTCCAACGATTCCAAAACTGATTTAATAAATTTTGCTGATGTCTATATCTCTTAAGTAAAGAAAGTCTAGACCCAGTAAGGTCTTCTCTGGATACTCTTGTTACTGGAAGAGAAAGTAAACGTTTACCTATTAAGAAATGTGCAGGAGTTAGTGGTGAGGGCTCAGAAGGGTCATCATAGATATAAGTTATTGGCCTTGAATTTATCATGGCTTCGATTTCTACGAATACAGTTTCTAGCTCGTTCAAAGAAAGACTAGAACGGCCAATTATTTTTCGTAAACAAGTTTTAATTGTTCTGAAATGCCTCTCCCAGAACCCTCCCCACCATGCTCCTTTTTCTACAATATATTTCCACGTTATACCATGAGTTGAAAACAAATCTTGTACAGATGGATGTAGCATACATCTCCAAAAATTTTTCAATTCTAACTCAGCACGCTTGAAAGTTTTAGCGTTGTCTGAGTAAATTGTTGAACAGAGTCCACGTCGGGAAATGAATCTGCGGAAAGCAAGCAAAAATTGTTCTGTGCTTGCTCATTGAAGGAAGAAGTTCGAGATGCAAGGCTCGAGTGGTTGCACATATGAACAACAGCAGGTAGTGTTTCTTATCACTGTCTTTTATGAACAAAGGACCTGCAATGTCCAATCCTGAAATTGAAAATGGAGATGATTCCAAAACTCGATCTGGTGGCAAAGGGGCGATTTCTTGGTTACCAGAACGTACTGTGTATTTTTTGCACAAGAAACACCTACTTAAAATAGATTTGACACATTGGCGTCCTTTTAAAATCCAAAACTTCTCTCTGACTTGGGCTAAAGTAGCCTCAACACCAGCATGAAGTAAATGGTTATAGGCATGTAGAATTACTAATTCACTGTACCTATCCTTGTTAGGTAACAACCATGGGTGTTTTTCTCCGAAATCTAGATCAGAGAAATGAAGTCTTCCCTTTAGAAGCAGAAGACCATGCATATCTAGCTCTGGGTTAAGCGAATAAATTTTAGATACCTTGTCTAGAGACTTTCCCTGAGAAAGATCTACAGTCTCTTTTGGAAAGTGTTTTCGTTGAATAGCTTTCACCCAATAGCGCTCGGCACTTGAGATTTCAGTTGAACTTAACGGGCCTTTTAATTTAATGGATTTTCTTTGAGTATTGTTGATAAATCTCATGACATACGCCGTGATTCGATGAACTCTCAATAAACTAATGAATCGGGTCAAGTCCAACAAAGTCGAAGTTTCAATGCCTCGAATAGAAGCCGTAAGTGAATGAATGTCCTTAGATCCCTTTTCATTCACAACACTCTCCTCGTTGACATGTCTTTGCTTCCTCATCTCCTCTGGTTGGGTTTCATCCCAATCAAGTCCTGCAGTCCATATTTTTTGTAACATGATTGTCATCATCATCGTAAAGGGCTGAGACAATCCCATTGGATCGTAAACTCTCGCTACAGTCTGAAGAATAGTTCTCTTAGTAGCCTTTTGAGGAATACGATCGAATGAATTCTCTAAAAATTCACAATTTAATTTTATCTCGTCCATTTCTGGGGTCCAAACCATGCCCAAAATTTTTGACTCTTTAGTCAATCCCACATTGAAACCCTTTTCAATCCATAAAGAATTAAGTTCCGAGGAATTGGATCTTAATTTCCGTAGATCCATCCCAGCATTTAAGAAAATTTTAATTGCGTCTGTTGACAATCTATATGCATCTTTTATTGTGTCTGCGCCATAATACAAATCGTCTACATATAAAGATGAATCGAGCATTTTATAACCTTCCGGATTTCTATTTACAAATTTTTTTATATGATATTTTATCGTCATTGCTAAAATTGCTGGACTACAGCAGAGTCCGAATGGAAGACGTTTAAATCTTAAAATTTTATGTTCATCTTCACTTTTACCATACCAAAGAAATTTTAAATAATCCCTATCCTTTTCTGCGATACTTATCATTAAAAATGCTTTGGCAATATCTCCGTTAAAAGCAATTTCATATTTGCGAAATTTTAAAATTACGTCCAATACAAGAGGGGACAAATTAGGCCCAATATCTAGAAAATCATTAAGGGATTTTACGTTTTTAGATCGTGAAGAGCTCGCGTCATAAACAACTCTACAACTCGTAGTTTCATTTTGTTTAAGTATTTCTCTATGTGGCATAAAATACGACGAATCATATCCTTCATCTGAACATTCCTCAACTATACCCTCTTTAATTTGCTCTTCTATTACTCTTTTATACTGCTCAAAAATATCGGGATTTCTATTTAATCTATTCTTAAGATTTTCAAATCGCCTTAATGCAACTGCGAAATTATTTTCTAACTGACCCATTTCCGCCTTCCATAGCAAGCCAACGGAATATCTATTATTTTCAAATTGTATTTGCCTTTCGAAACCCTGAATTATCTCCCTTTCCTCCTTAGAAACAGTTTGGTTGTCAGTAATTCCCATCAAATCTAAACTCCACAAGGATCTTAAAGAGTCCTTCACGCAAGAAGAAAGATTTATAATCGCACTGTTTTGAGTTTCGAATTCTCCCTCCCGTGTGTAGGGGGATCTTGTAACCCTGCCGGTACCCAACCAAAACGAGTTGAAATCGCATAAATTTCTTTCCCTATTCTGACCTTTTCACCTCTTACTATTTGCCAATAGTGATCCACCCCAATGAGAATTCCCACTGTGGTCTCGGACAACCCCGCAATGTGTAACCCTAACTTGTTCATAGCCTTTAGTGTCAACCGCGAAGGGGCAGTGACCTCTGCCGCCGTTATAACTTCAGTAACGAGGCAGCTAACTTTTATTTTATTTGTTTGCTTCATATCCGAAATAAACAGCTCGACAACGGAGTATGTTTTGGGTGTGGCATGAGTCATTCCGAAGGAAAAAACAGAAAGTATTTCTTCTCCTACAATTTTTAAGTTTAATTTTTTCACTAAACTAACATGTATAAAACTTCGCGTAGCACCACAATCTAGAATTAAATTAGTTAACTCAATTTTTTCCTCATGAAAAGCTAGTACGGAACATGTTTGTAATAAAGGATCTTTTTTACATAAAGATTTATTTTGAATAACAGAAAGAGAATGCTCATCCGGAGAGTTAATTGGTTCTTTTACGAGATTACTTTGCGGGTTTTCAATATTTTGATTGACAATTTGATTTGAAGCTGTTCGCTTGTTGTTTTGATTTAATCTATTAGTACATATTGATTCATGATGCGATTTAAGTCCGCATTTTAGACAATTACTTTTATTTTTACAATTTTTACTAATATGATACTTCCGGAAACAAATATAACAACGATTTTCGTTACGTAATTTATATAATTTTTCTTTTACACTCTTATAACAAGAAAATGAGCAATGGCATTGATTACAAAAGATGCACACACGATTGTCAACAGTATTGAAACTCGCAGCCGTGGGTACATTTCTAGACATTTTTCTATTTTCATATTTTGCCTGTTCGAAACGTGGAGACCATGTATTTGTTTTCTCTTGTGTCAAAGAACTAGCCGCTTCACGACATTCTATTTCGGTTTTAATGAAATTCAATAAATCTGTCACGCTTATGTCTTCTTTTGAATTTTTCCTTCTATTAAATTCCAGAACAAATTCTTCTGGAATAGATTTTAATAAAATTGGTATTAATAATTGACCAAATGATCCTTTCGT
The DNA here is from genome assembly GCA_019973975.1 of Trichonephila clavata. NCBI lineage: Eukaryota > Metazoa > Arthropoda > Arachnida > Araneae > Nephilidae > Trichonephila > Trichonephila clavata. The sequence continues at coordinate 11,196 of BMAO01002362.1, forward strand.
AACTCCCTGAGAATCCAGGTTTCGAACAGCAATTTCTATTTCATCGTATAAATTTCTTAAAGCTTTAACATTATTTGAATTCTTTACCGATTCTAGTTTTAACAATTTATTCATGAATTGACTAATTATAATGTCTTTTTTTCCAAATCTTTCTTTTAAAGCTTTTATGCTCTCATCATAATTCTTTTCATTTAATTCTAGTGAAGCTACGACATTATGTGCTTGACCTATAAGTAATGTTTTTAAATACGCAAATTTTTCTACTTTACTTAAGCTTTCATTTTTATCTATCGTACTTTCATAACTATTCCAAAATTCTGTAAATTTTGTTGGGTCACCTGAATATTTTTCTAATACTAGTTTGGGAAGTTTTACTGAACTGTGAGCACTTTGCAGGTTAATCCTGCTTTCATCAGGAATTTTATTGAAAGATTCTGTTCTTTCTCCTTTTCCTAACACTCGTGCTATTCTTTTCACAGCTCGAGAACATTTTTCCTGATATTCCTCTGAGTTCGTTACATCCGTTTCTAAAGACTCTAATTCTATTAATGAATGAATTGAGTCATCAATTTCTTTTAAATTACTTTTCTTTTCTAATAATAATTCCTTCAAATCACATAATTCATCCCTGTCATCATTCGTTTCTAAATTATCTTCAACTTTCTTAATTAGCTTGGTAGTTAATGTTCTCAGCGCAGTTCGCTTACGTTTTAATCTATCTAATTGTTCCTCCATTATTTCGTGTCAATATAAATGTACCCAAGACTGCAATTATTACTATCAAATCTTCAAATTTAAAATCAAATATTTTAAACTCTTACCTCAACCCTGGGCACAGTTTAGATGTCGTAGAACCTTGACGGCCGATGCGCCACTATTACGTCTGGTGAATTCAGTGGTAGAATGAAGACGACCTTTTTTGTCTTTTATAAGGTTTTATTGCTGGACGACACGGACATGACACGAACATTAAACATATATGATTAAAACTTAGGTTGTATTATTAGGGCAACCACCCTTCAATTACAGATTACAACTGTACCAAATGGTAGCTCACCTGCCACTGAGCTCCTACACATAACCAAAACAAAAGTTTCGCGTTACAGAGCAGCGCCCTCTATACGACGCTTTTCAACAACCTATCCATGCATAATATTTAGTAACTGGGATATGTGCTTGCTTTCTTTCACACAAACTGTCGAAGTCTAGGTCTATTGAGTTTAAATGCAATTGCACTACTTATTCTGAGTTTAATTCGTTTTTATACTTTGATTTTGTAGCCACTTACATTGAGAAATATGTATCCCTTAAACACAACGTCCTGAATGGCAATAAAATGTTTATAGCTATGCGAGAAATCCCATGTATTTTGCATGAATTTGCAACTTAAAATTTATAGGCTGTTCTTGTTAAATTTAGGTTTTAACATCGAATCTGTTGATATGTTGATAAGTTGTTTCCTCTCCAACATAATGTGTTTTTTCCACAAAGGCAAAAAAGTGCATTTTCCATTAGAAAACTATTTAGTTTTGCAAGACATTGTGAAACTATTGAGTAAAAAATTATCTTGTGGAATCCGAGATAATAAAAATAGAATATTTACAATTTAGCAGGAAGTATATATGTAAAGAAAAAATGTTTGTTTTTTTAATATTCCTTTATTATTTCAAAATAAAACCTTAAAAAAGTTTCTATAGTAAAATTATTATATTTAAATAAAATTTTAAGTTTTAATGAATACGATGAGTTTCATATACCTGTAACTATACAAACTTCATAGAGAATGTGAATCCATTTTGCATACAGATTTATTTCTTCTCGATTTTTTTATTGTGATTCATTGTATGCCTTGTGGAGCCCCAGGGTTCCATGGAACACAGTTTAAGACCACTGTCTTAGAGCATAGTAAATACTTAAAAAAATATATACATATCAGTTCACAAAATCAACTTGTTCTTTAGGTCAACTTCTCATCAATAACAAACTCTAACAAGTTTTAATCTTAACCTTAATACATAACATTGCCGAAAGTTAATTTTTTCTTTTTCCTTTGAAAATATTTTTTCCAGGCCTATTCCAAATATATATTTTAAAAAATATTAAGTATTAATGGATCCAAAGTGTGATTAATCTTTAATGCTTCACTGCATCAGTGACATACATAGACTACTTCTATGGGAGGGATTTACATTTAAAAAACATGTAGATGAACGTGCCTAGATGTAATCTTTATGCTAAAGATTAAAAATATTTCGATGTATGGGAGGGGTTTGGATCCTTAAAGATACTTTTGTGTACACCACTGCACTGCAAAATATATAAAAAAATTTAATTCATGCTAAAAAAAGTTTAAAAATTATAAGATACATGAAAAACTTAACATAAACATATAAAATATGCAATATAACATTTAATACTTGAATATTATCAAAGAATATTGAAAATAAATCAGGCTCAACAATAAAATAATGATTACCCTTCTCACAGCATAACACAAAGAATTGCTAATATAATATTTTCATAAAGTTAAATTTTACTTAAAAATTTATAATACATTATCACACATTTGAAAACATAGTAAATTTAAAATATTTTATAAAATTCCAAAAAAAAAAAACATGTTACAAAGTAAAATAAAAAATACATAGTGCAATCAATTTAAAAATAAGAAATTCCAAAGAAGCATTAGGCTCAAAAAGAACATATGAAATATTATTATAACAACGGATTATATAAAAAACTAGAATGAGAATACAGGGTTTATTCTTGGTATAGATAAATAATAAAACATAAAATATGAAATAAGTTTTTTAGTGTAAAATAATATGATTTTATTGAATAGTCAACAAAATTTGTAGAAAAATAAAGCGATAAAAAAAATTTCATTTATGAATTGAAAATTTTAGTACTTGCCTAATAGCGTCACTGCAGGAAAATTGGTACACAGCGAATCGCAGCATATGAAGAAGAAAAAAAGATTCTAATGGATTTTATATGAGAAAAAAAAAAACCAATCAGTCAGATTATGGCAGAAAATGAATGCATGCAATGAAATTGAATAAAAAGAAACAAAGAAAATATTTTGAATAGAAGTACAAAAGATATCCATATCCATTCCACAATAGGTAATAAATGTTGTAACAGATAAAAAAGCAAGAAATAACAGCAAGATAAAACAACTCCTATAACTTGTGAAGACCAAACACTAGAACAATGATTCCCAAAGGGGTCTATGATGACCTGCAAGGGGTCCACACCAGCAAAAAAATAATTTTGGGGTCCATGAAGTGTAAATAGGAGTTTATGATAGTGGTTCTCATTAAACCCCAAATCATGACTTTAATCTTTAAAAAAATTTGATGTAGTGGAAACCAGATTTTACCAATTCACATTTACTAAATTTTGTGAGGCTAGTTTGTGGTTACTAGGTAAAAGCATAAATTTTATCAAGACAAGGACTACATTTCAGCATTTCTTTCCAAAATTAAGCTAAAGAAGTATAATACTGGACGTTGCGAATTTTCTCAATTTGTAGTCAGGACATTTTAACCTACGTTCAACATTTAAATGCCCTTACTCAGATTTTAAAACTAGGTTTGAGCTTGCTTTTTTGTAGTAATAATAGCAGTAAGCAATGATTTTATATAGTCACTTTGAAAAAAAAATATATTACAATGGGACTGATCAGAATAGGTCCTAACGAAGATCTTAAAATAAAGTTTAGAAATGAATGTCAGCAATTTTGGCTTTAAAAAGACGTACTTGATATTTGTTGCAAATTATGGAATATCATGTGAAAGTTTTTAATTGCTTTTCCTTGTGGAAGGGGTTTCACTGAGTTTGCCAATCTCAAAAACAGAAAAAAGGGAAAAGAAAAAAGAACCGGGCACTGACTAACAAAGGAGATTTGGAGTTAAACTTGACTAGATTGATTTTAAATGTTGAAATTTTGTTATTGAAGCATTAGATTCATATATCTCATTAAAAGCAAATGTTTGTTGTTCAGTTATTTTAGGTATTAATTTGATTTTAATTTTAATTCATTAACATGCGCTTAAGTTTTAAAAGTTATACTTTATTAAAGTTAGAAATTTAATTCTTTTAAAGTAGTAGCACCAACTATCAAAAAGACATTTAAGTTGATAAATTTTCAAAAATTTAATATTAGGTAAGCAGGGGTCTACCCGAAACCGAAAACATGGCAAGGAGAAGAAAAATTATGAGACAGAAAAGTTTGGGAACCTCTGCACTAGAAGCACAGATTTATAAAATATACAAGCAAGAAGTCCACAGAATTACATATGCATAATCAGTAAAAAAATACCTTTTAACAAATTGAATGCATCTAAAAAATGTACTTTTTGTTGTTCATAATTTTATTTATGTAGAGGGAGAAGTAAACAATTTGTAAATACTAGCAACAGCCGCCCATCCAGTATAGCGGTCAGTGAAGCTGTCTGCGGTGCCGTAGGGACTGGGTTCGAATCCCGGAGAAGGCATGGATGTTTGTGTTGTAATCCTTTCTTCTGTCTGTGTTGTATGCCCTCGTGTTATACATTGCGTGGTGCACGGGGTTTATAAATGTTAAAAAAAAAATACTAGCAACACATCAAAAAATAAAAGAAATTTAGCAGCAATCAAAATAAATATACTGATACAAATAGATTTTTAATTATTTTTACGAGTAAAAATCTTGAAACATAAAAAGATACTTTCAAATTAAATAGAAGGTAGTTTCATATTAGTGTCACCATGTGAATTGCTCCATATCAAAACAACAAAAAGATTTTAACGTATTTTATATGAGAAAAAAAAAACCAATGAGTCAGATTTTGATGGAAAATGTCACTATTTGCCTGGTGTCCATTTGGCTGCAGTGACGCTAATACATAAGTACCAAATAGAATATAAACTGAAAAATTTATTTAAATAATCTATTTTGAGATTAAAAATTTACTTTATGATTATTCAAAGAGGAAAAATCTCATAAAAATTGAAAATTAAGACTAATTAAATTGGTTTTAAATGAAAATAGTATGAAATAAATTGACTGGATTAAGCACGAAAAAGATCTTACCAGGGCTTTAGGTTAGAGTGATAAATTTTTAGTCATTCACAAATGCCTCAATTAGGATCAATATCCAAATCAATTCCACCATTCAATCAATTTCAAGATCAATAATTCAAAAAATTTATACCTGGAAAGGAAAGCAACTCATAACTCATTCCTATTCAAATCTTCAAAAGATTTCACCATGTTTATTAGATTATCATCATCATGATTAAAAAGTTTTTTAATATCAATAAGAGCACTTTGTAAGACAGAAGGTCTCATTCTTTCAGAACAAATAAGCATCAAGTCTTTAACATTGTGTATGTGTGCCAGTTTATAAAGTTTGCAGAGTTCTTTTATAGATTCAGTTTTTATATCTCCATTATGTAAGTAATGTAAGAGATGCATCTGGCTATTGATATCAACAAATTTGACCATATTCCTCCCAACAGGATATTTTATGATATTTTCAAAAATATCAAGTTTGTCTTCATCCAACAAGAAATATACAATTGCATCCACAATGCAATTCCATCCATCCTCATACTTATTAAAATGAACTTCCATGTTTTTTGCAATTGCTTCTCCTACAATGCATTTTTCTTCTTTTGCAAATAAAGATAATTGGTCAAAATCATCATTTTCAGATTCATAATCCTTTTCTTTCAAATCCAAAACATTTACTAATAACCCTCTCCTTTTAGCTAATGGGATAGAAAGCCATTTTCTATAAAAGTGATAACCCGATTCTAAGGCTTTTTCATCAAGTTGACAATAATTATATTCCTTTCTCGTTTTTTCTTTGATAAGTATATAAGCTTGAAAGATACAGTTACATTTAAGATAAGTTCCTCTACATTTATCCGGAGGAGTGAGTTTGGCCCATTCATCTAACTGCAAATCCAAATCAGCTAAATCCATATAAGATACATAAGTAACAAATAGTTTCAAAAATGTTCCTATTATGGAATCCATCTGTCTGCATAAACAACCAACGCTGTATGTATCATCTTCACTAAATTCCAAATTTAAACGTATTGCATATGTAGTATAAAAATCATCGTAGCCATCAAAATTTTCAACAGAAGAAATGCCATTAATGTTATTCCAGATTTCTTCAGCCCATACTCTATTGTAACTAAGTAGCCACTGCTCACACAATGAGGTTTTCTTAGTCATGTAAATTTCAGACACACAGAAAAATTCACATCGCACTGTAAGTACGTCTCCAGGAAGAAGAATCTCAGCATCTTCCAATATAGCAGATCGTTTCTTAAAATTAGTCACAACTAAGTTATATGGGTATCCTGTGACATTGTCTTTAGAAAATGATTGGTAGTAATGGCCATCACCATTGATATCAATGATACTCAAAGTCCAGGACACATTGTGTTTTTGTATACAAGGTGAAGTGTCACGATCTATAAGAAGTTTAAAAAACTGCACTGAAACCGCATCTTGATTTTTGGAATATAATCCATTTGGGAAGATTGACACACAAAAAATCACAGGAAATTCGTCTCCTCTAATGACGAAATATTCTCGAGCCTTGCTGCAATGATCCACAATGCTGAAGTTTCGAATCTGGATATCTTTCACCAACTCTAACTGAAAGATGTCATCTCCAACACGAGCCATTGGCTTTCACTACGTTTTTGATTATTTTCTCAATTCGAATCAACATGCAGTAGAAACGAGAGAGTTACTGACGAGAGATCCCAATGGACGCGAGTTCGATTCTGAAAGAAAACAATAAACCGAAACCGGAAAGGGCTGCTCTGACATTGTACATGATAATGTACGAGGAAATTCTACTTTTCTTCTTTTTAGAACTTTTTGAAGAAAGTCTGATAGATAAAAGGAACAAACAAGGCCGGACGTGTAATGCGCAATCTCGTTGGCAGCACCTATTCCTACTTTTTACAGCCTTGGAATTCAAATTCCTCTGTTTTGGGGTTGCTATATTTGGCTCTCTATGAATTATTGGCTACTTTCAACATAATTAGAAAAAAAAGTGCAATGTATTGTATTTTTTGGATATGCTGTGTTGAGTATGTGTGCATCTAATAACCTATTATAAATATTGTGCGTTTATTGTTTATAACTTTACTACTGAACAATTTCAATGTTTTTTCAATTTTTGTTGGAATTTTAAGATATAAATAGGTTTTCATTGTTTATTTGTTGTATACAAGTTCACACACATTAGAAATATGGTATGTTTATAAAATAAGAATTACGATTAAATTTTTAAAAATATTAAGTGAAACTGGAAAAAAAATGTAGAACTGTAACTATATTGTAGACTTAAAATAGAAGAGTAAAATATTTTAGTTTATTGATATATTTTTGATTATTTGCAATTTTTAGTAAATTTTTATTAATCCTTATAACATTTGAATCAGGTTTAGCAAATTTTTTCTAAACAGACACTTGAGGATCATTGTTACAAAATCCTTTTAACTTTTGCAGCTGAAATTAAATCATATTTTCATTTAGAGCAATATTCTTATATTATATATATATATATATATATAGTATAATAAAATGAAAAAAATAATAAGACAAAATTATACTACCCGCAAAGCTAAATGATAGAAAACAGATTCGAAGAAACATAACTAGAAAAATATTGATATATAATATAATAATTATATATATATATATATTATTCATAAAGAAAGAAAATTGTGCTTTATATTTATCTATATCATATTGACTGATATAAAATGGTAGGAATTAGATGCATTGCCTTTTAAATACTGTTTAGAATTAAAATTATTTTCAGCTTATGCTAAACAAAAATTGACTTGAATTCCATATAATTTTTCAGTTAAAAAACAGTCCAAAATTATGTTTATATTGTGATTTAGCTAATATATAAAGGGTATAATTTATTTTTCAGAGTTCTGTTCTTACTTTGCTGAAAATTCATTATAACCATTGTTCACAATAAGATTCATATTTCAACTATGCTTAAAACGTGTGATTAAACTTAAAATTCTGTAGTATAAAACTGAAAACATTTTTAAAAGATTATTAAAAAGTATAGTATTATAATCATTTCGATCATCAGTAGTATTAATGTACTTTTTTTTAAAAAAAATTTTAAAGTAAATTTCATGAAACAGTATTATTATTATTATTTTTTTTTAGCTATATTGAGTAGAGATAATTTTAAAATAAGTTTTCAGTACTTCAAAATTAATTATTAATGGCAGGAAAATAATGATAAATTTTCAAAATACCTTAATGTATATTTTGCCTGGAACACATATTCCAGTAAAAACAAGGTTTTGATATAGGTTTTGAAAAAAAAAATTTTTTTTTCTTACAGAATTCTTTTTTTAAAAAAATAAGATTTCTAATAATAAGAATATATTATTATTATTACATGACAGTGGCTGTTTTCTTTCATTGAATTATAATTTCTTGAAATAAAAATTTGATGTATTGAGATATACAAATTAAATATTTGTTTTAAAAAATGAGATTGATTTTTCCTGAAAATTTTACTTTAATGAAGAAAAATGTATAAGTTTTTCTTCCTCCTTTTTTTTTTTTAATTTGGGGGTTGTTAAAAAGAAGGATTAATACATTTTTTCTTTCTCGTGTTTAATTCCTTTAATAATTTCCTTTGAACTTGATTGTACATTATCCCAAATTTCCCGTTACTGTTCCGAATGTTCAGTGCTTGCTTCAATTCTGTACCAAAAGTTTATAAACAAATATTCAGTTTTTCAATTCTGATGTATTGCTATCTTATTCATTTTCGAAGTGACCTCAGGATGAGAGGTATTATATGTTTTACAAAAAATAGCACTTTATTTTTTTGTTATATGAAATTTCTTAAAAAAAGCAGTGATATATAACACTTCAGGGACTGTAAATTTTGTAATAAAACGGTGATTAATAAATCAGAAGGTTAAAACACTTCTACTATAAAACAGAACATACACAAAACATTTCAGTTAATTTTTTTCAAAATTTTTTGAGCAATCGCTGGTTCCGTTTGAGCATTTAAAAAAACACATTTTGAGTAAAACGCGTTTTAAAGTATGACATATCTTGCTCAATGTAATGGCATCTTCTCTTACTAAAACACTTATAGTTTTTGTTCTAGTGAACAGAAAATAATAAATTTGATATTTTTATAAAGCTAAAAAGATGACCTATAAAATAAAATCATAAAAAAATTGTCAATTTTAAGGAAATTCACAATTTTAGGGTAGTCAGATACCATTCACACTTCTAAATTAAGAACAAGTTTAAAAATTACCAGTGATTCATGTAGGCTTGTCATATACAGAATTTAATATTTATCTTGATAGTTTGTACAGTTTATGATTAAAATCGTGTATTGTAGCTTTAACGTCAAAGCGCATTTTTATTGCACTCAATGCAATTTTATTGTGTGAAAGGGGCGCGATGAAAATTATGATTGAAAATTGGGTCGCAAGCATTAAAAGTTGTAAAAGCACTGTCTTAGTAGCATCATTAAAGAAATAATTGATTTAGCTTCAACTGATTAAAATTTAAACGCAAGTGAGTAAGTAAAGGACCATTAATATTAAACAGGTTTTTTTTTTTTTCGAAATTTTTAATTGTAATGTTTTTTTCTCCTATGTCGTTATCAATTTTTGCCTTTAGTCCAAAAAGAGATTAATTTCATTAAAAAATTAAAACTTTTAATTTGGGTAAAGAATTTTTGTCTCTGTGTATATGATAAAGTTGAAATAAAAATCAAGATAGTAATAGCATCTGCAAAATAAAGATAGTGTGACATATTTATTTATTATAAATTAAGTAAATTCTTTGTATTCGAATTTCTAATAATTTCTTTCATTAGAATATTTATTTATTCCTTCGAAATATTTCTTTCTACATGTTTCGTTAATATCTACATTTGAAAATTATTTATCAAAATATTTGGGAGATTTCGTAGGAGATCAGAGGTAGATTTTAAAATGTATGTTTGCCTCACAAAATTATACTAAGTTTGCAAGGAGTATGGATGAAAATATATTTAAACACTTTTATTACTTTAAACCGTTTTCAGTTTATTAATAATTACATGGCATGCATTTTAATTTTTAATGTAATTACATACGTTTAAAAATCTAAAAATGTTTGAGTCGATGCTGAATCGGAAATGGATGAAATAAAAAACGTATTCTCCTTATTTTATATAATATTTAAAAGCAACATGTTTTTAGATTTTTTGAAATTTGATGTATTTCCGTTAGTGGAAAAACCTAATTACTACGTTTAGGGTGACAATTTTGCACAAAACAGATTATTTTGCTTAGACTAGCATTTGGCAAACTGCTGTTCTTCTAGATTCTGCTTTTACATACAATTAAAAATTATGTCTGCTGAAAAGAGTTATTATTTACCTTTAAAATTTATAAATATCTTTTGGGATAAAAAACACATATTTAAATGCACAGTTAAATATTTGACTGTCTTACTGACATAATTCATAGTTAAATATGTATCTGATTTATCTTTTTTGCTATTTTCCAGTTATATGTTGTGTTTAGT
>BMAO01002363.1:0-32200 GCA_019973975.1 Trichonephila clavata
GATGCCACATTACTCGGTTGTTCATGGTCACGAACTCTTAGTCAGTGCTATCAAGTCCTGGTGCCACTGAAACCCCACCGTATATAGGGCTGAAGAACATTCAATAAGGAGTTCTAGCTCCCGTGTTGTCCTCATTATTTGATCAAGTCTCCAATTAACAGATCAGTCGTACCTCGTTTAAGTTTTAATATTATTTTATCAAAGGTAGAATTTGAAAAAGTGAATCCATTAATGGGGATTTAACGTTTTCACTTATAGCGTACGTTGTTTTAAAATATAAAGCTTCTCTCAGAAAGTTTATTAACATTAAATTTTATAACCTTTTTGGAATAAAGGTATCTATTAAAATATGAAAATTTAAAAAAAAATTAATCTGATCCCTGATGCTAAAAAAAATTAGAAATTTTGCCTCCTTATCATTTTGATTATGAAAGATAATATTGCGAAAGAGCAAATGATAGTCACTTCAGAAATCTTATCAGTTGATTACCTTTTATCTCAAGTACACACTCGAGAAGCTCTTTCCTGTTATCTCTTATCATTCTCTTGGAATATTTTTTTTCACTTATCTAAACAATAATTGTCATTCACTATGTAAATAAGCTATAAAATCTACAGCTGCTACCAAACTGTTATGCAGCATAATGAATAATAAAAAAATCATCGAAGAGAAATATCAGTGATTGATAGTAGCCAAAGTTATATATATATATATATTCCATGGACTCCTTTTATTCTTGTAATCATCCAATTATCAAAAAGATCTCCAGATAAATGATATCTTGAAAATATACAGAAATTAATTGCATATTAAGCTCAACCAGCGTCGATTATGCATCACACCTCTTTTCTATAACTGAACAAAACATATTTAAAATAATTTCAAAAGATGCCAACTTAAGGAAAGTAACTTTAAAAATAAGCGATTATATATTAGCAAATAAATTAAGCAATCAGATAAATTAGTGACATAAATTATTGAATTAAAGCAGACGATAATAATACATGGATGAGAATTTTCAACCAAAATGATATCTATAACAATTTTATAATTTAAATCAGTTAAAAATTGATTTAATATAGAGAAAATAAAAATAAATTTAAATTGAACTAAATATATTACAATACGAAACGTCGTTTTTCAGAAAATGGGGTACTGTGACTATACAACACAGAAGAAATATATAGTATATGTTTTTATATATACTAATCTTTATGCTCAGTATTAATAATAGTTTACCCTTAAATCTGACTACGCGTGAGCCATTTTTCTTAAATTGACATACGAGAATTTTTGTGTGGCTTTCAAATTTTTTAATAAATTAATCGAGGATAAAGATAAAACTTGTAAAGAATTTTTTTTAATATTAAAATTTGAAAGAACTACTGAAAACTTTATTAAAAAATTACCTAAACGCAGGGACACTCTGAGTAAAATGTTTATGAACCGATTTTCTGTTGTTGAACATTTATATGTGTTAAGACTTACAAAAGAAAATTTAAACTAATTTTCTTAGCCTTCCAAACTAACTGCAGGGACACCGAATTACTCTTTACACTCTTCTAAGTAGAAGTAGTTTTAATTAAGACGGTGGCTAGTAATTTGAAAAATTAAAGATATAAATCTTTGCAAAAGATCACTGTGAATCAAAATTTCATTCTCACCTTAAAAAAAACCGTACTAACTATAGAGTCCATCCACAAAATTACAAATTGTAATTGAAAAATGAGGTAATACAATTTTATTACTAACTTTGCCATCTGAAATTTAAAGTTTATATTTTATAATTAAAAATAAAAATAAAGATAAACAAATAATAATACATTTTAAACAATATGTTCTACATTACTATTCATATTTCAAATGACCTAAAAAATAAGAGCTATTTAAATTTAAAAAAAAAATAAATTTATGATTTAAGAAACTAAAAAACACTTTTTTATTGCTTTTAGTCGCTAAATCTGGAAATGGGATCTGAAATTAGTCGCCAGGTGCGGGATGAGATCTGAAAATGGGAAATCGTTACTCCTGATGATCCTGATCAGGACAATGGAACAAAATTATTAAATTATTATATTGTCATCGGTCCTGGACTAGTGGGCAAAATTTCGAATTAATCTGATCGTAGGTAAAAACTTAGTTCAAAAATTCCGTTACATACAAGTGAAGCTTATAAAAGGGTATTAAATATGGAACCCTCAGTAGGAGATTGTGCCATTCACAACTGTGCTAAAGTTTACGATGGGAGACTTCACGTATGCCGAAAATACAGACATGCATTACATGTACTGCCGTGTAAATGGTAAGGGTAGAGCTGCGCTACGAATGTATCACACGCAGTTTCCTGATCGACGAATGCCGGATTACAGAATTTTTCAGCGGTTACATCGTCAACTTCGTTCTATGTCACCAGACATGATGCTGGTCAACAAAGAGCTGTATGCAATCCAAGCCTGGAAAAAAGCATTTAAACGCGTTGTGGCTGTTAAACCACAGTCAAGTACAAGAGCTGTTGCTCATAACGTGTGAGTTATCAGGCCGTTTATAGATTTTTAAACGAAAATCGCTTACACCTCTTCGATTTTCCGCTAGTACAAGTTTTGAATCTGGCAAGTTATCTTCTTCGACAGCCAGTGGATGTTACAGCAATGTGAGCTTTAGCTGGACTTCATAGTTCATGTGCTGAACAGTTATGAAAAGCCATTGAAAACATAAAGCTTGTCAACGACGCTTTCAATAAACACTTCGTCTTTCCTTTCATCTCTAATTTTCTGTGTTTATGCCCATACATTCCTATACAATAAATGGTTGTTACAATTTCCTGTACCTACCCTTAAAATTTGTACCATGAATTTGGGACCACCCTGTATAATGGATTAGAGTTCAGTTCGGATCATCCTCCAGCTTTTTGATGTGTAACATATTTCCTCTCGGTTGCTGGATATTAGTAGGAGTGATTTCGTGAAAAGGGACGGAAATGTGTAACAGGAAGTCGGGGAAGCGCGCATTATTTGATTTGACCAATCAGCGTGCTTCGTGGTGTCTCTTCGTTGCCCTCGCATAGAGGTCCAACTCTAGTAGCCATCAAGCTGCCAGCCTTTTTTAAATTGTTAAATTTAGCATTTCAAAATATTCGAATTCCAAAACTTGGTTTCATTTTCTTGACTCTAAATCCACTTCGCATATACCATCAAGTCTTATTAGACTTCATCCAGGATAAACTTGCGATTCTCACGCTCAATTGTCAAAGTCTCAGGGCTCGTTGTGTGTGAAATCTGAGGACAGTGATTTCGGTTGTCGTATACATTTCTCCGAATCAAACGGTTAAAAATATTAAAGATTTCCTGCATTTTGTACTTTTACCATATACCGAAGGTGGTTCTGCTCTTTTTAAAAAAAAACTATCACTCGCTTCCCATGATTTTGAGTGGTGATTTTAACGTTAACTTCAGTTTGCCAGAAGCTAAGCCACTCATAGCTTTTTTGGATGATGAAATCAAGTTCGAAATGAACACAAATGAAAGTGTTTCGACAACTAACAGTGGTATTGTTATTGACGCTGTTTTTCAACGGTTTTTAAATACTTTGAAATCACAAGTATATGTGTCATATTTTAGTTATAAGCCTATTGTCTCCACTCTTCCCCAAAGTTAGCAAGAATAATTATTTTTGATAAAAAATTGCATTACTCCTTGTCTTAATTAAATAAATTTTTCATTAAAGCTATAATTATTCGATAGAAAATTATTTCCAATCCTACCCGATTCATTTTTTTTCAGAATTTCAGTTTTAATTGCTTATTTACCATGATAACAGGACTACTGTAAGACTCGTTTAATTTAATTTTTTTGCTTCTTTCAAGGCATTATTTTTTTAATAAAAAAAGAACGCATTGGAGAAAACTTTATTTTTTCTTTCAGAAACCTGATGTTCCTATGAAAGGAAATAGTAATGAATCGACTGAGATATATTTAGGAACACTCCATTATCCATTAATCCATCCATGTCCATTATCAAGTTATCCATTTTCGTGCAGCATTCAAATTATCTGACTCCTCTTCACTCTCTAAATTTACAGTAGAAATTGATCCATTATCAGTATCGTCACTTTTATCATAAAAAATATCAGAATAATCACTTTCGAAATCACTTGACATCTCACTTGTTTTAGCTTTTGAAACCTTGAAACTGACTCAATGTCACAACTAACAATGAAGTGCTAGTTCTAGTGAAATATTGTACATATTCGAATCTTTATTATTCAGTCTATTGCTGCACTCTATTAGTAAAAAAAAACTATTTTAGAACGCGATATTTGTAACATTCGAAGTAGTGCAAAATCCAAATGGACATGAGCAGAGCGTCCGTAACGTTAGGCATAGATTGAGATGAACACGCTTACGCATTCGTCTGAGGGTTACAGGAAACTAACCTGTAAGTCTTAACGTGGAGTGAAGTGGAAGTAAAGAATTAAGTTACCTGCTAGTCTCGTTTTCATCACTTAACCATGACTCAGAATTAAAAGACTCATGCTTAGTAAAGATTAAAAGGCTCCTTAGGAGATAAATTAAATCAACTGCATTTGAACTGTAGAAGGAAAAGCTCAAATAGTTTTTAAAAAAGGGCAACCTCTTCCCACCCCCCTTTTAATTTACACGATATGACTAAAATACTTTAAAGCAGGGGTGTCAAACTCACGGCCCACAGCGAACATTTTTGCGGCCCTCCAATACATTGACACACAATAATAAATAATAAAATAACAAATCTATACAGAATAAAAATAAGATAGGGAGAATTCGTTAAACGTTTTTTTATTTATATATTCCTTTTTTTGTGTGTGTTACTAAACACAGTGCGTACATTTATTTGGAATTAGGTAAATACGGTATCTAAGCATAAATGATATCTAAAATGTATCACAAATTAGGCTACCGATTTTTTGATAGATGAAAAATGTTGAAATAGTTTTAAAACATTCAAACAAAATGGCTTAAAAAAAGTTGATTAAATGTTCAACTGCTAAATAATTGACAGCAATTTTTTGTTGAAAGAAAAGTTGAAGATATAGATTATTAATAAGATGTCCTGCTAAATAATTAACAGTATTTACCTATAAAAACAACTATAATTCGCGTAAATTTTACATAGGCAGTGTGTGTGGGGGTACTATAATATGCATGGGTTTCAGTTCTCCAACTCTAGTATGGATTGGTGCACGTAAGAGAAAATCTTTTTTTTTGGGAAAATGAGAAACATAGGTTAAATAGGATTATTGCTTAGTTCATATTACGCTTATTGATTTGTGCAGCTGCTCCAAGTTCCGTTGGCAGTTAGTTATCTTGCTTCAAGATTCCCAAATAATTCTGGGATTTGAAAGAAGTATGTCGATTTTTAAAAACTAAAAACCGAGACACAGACTTGTTTTCCTATCCAGTATGGTTGCAAGATTTATCTTTCATTGTTGAAATCACCAAACACTTAACCGATTTAAATTTATCGTTGCTAGGAAAAGATCAGACCATTATGAACATCAAGAAAACTTGTTTGACATAATGAAAGCATTCAAATGTAAGTTAGTTCGTCGAGAAAAGCAACTGAAAAAAAAAAGAATTAATGCACTTCCCGAAGTGCAACATGAACAAATCCTTAGATGATACTGCATCGTATCCAGAAAAAATTTCAAATCTTAGAACAGAATTTGAAACAAGACTGAAAGATTTTAATTCTTTGAGAGACAAGTTTTGCTTGTTTTCTTCACTTTTCGCAATAAATATAAGCTCTGTACCCAGCCATATGCAAATAGAGGTGATCAAGTTTCAGTGCGATTTAAATTTGAAAGCAATTGAAGTGTGTGTGCCGGAATTTTACAAGCATTTACCTGCCAAGTTTGAAAATACTCGAAAACTCGCTTGTGAAATTATTACCATATTTGGAAGTACTTATCGGTGCGAGCAGTTATTTACAGCTATCAAAGGTTATAAGACACCTATTAGAATTAATATTAATGACACTCATCTTGGGTCAGGTTTGAATCGAATCATTGCTAACAAAATTTCTTCGTAATAGGAATGGTAAAGCAGAGAAGAGATGTAATGTCAGATTGTAAGTATTTAATTTTTCATATTTTTTCTTTGCATGTTTATTATAATGTATTGTTACGAATTTTGTATAAAATAATGTAAATAATTTGTATTTGAATGTACAAGCCTTTATATTACTCTATGCTATATTTATTTCATGTTAAAATTTAATATTCACAAGCAACGCTTCCTTACGTTATAATGGCGATTCAATGGGAACTGAGCGAAATATTGGCGATAGAGCAAGTTGGCATCATTTTGGCGACCAAGTTGCGACTTTGGTGACCATATTGGGAGTTCGGACCTCTGGATTCTTCTAGAAATTAGTAGAGAAATCCACTAATTTCACGATCTATGACGCGAGTGCGTCTTTCTGGAACTTTCGGTCCTGGCTATAGATAGAGCGATACTCGCCGCAACAGTCAGTCTGGTTTCAGCCAGGGAGTAGCGAGTCTGGCTTCAGCCAGCGAAAAGCGAGTCTGATTTCAACCAGCGAGTAGTGAGCATTGTTTTCATTAGCGATTAGTAGACTTGCCTTGAACTTGATCAGCTCGGCTGTGCTTGTGAATAATCATTTACAAACGTGTATTTTAGACACTGTTTATTGTGTCTGAGTGCTGTTGAAGGTGTGAAATCCTTCTGTTATTTATTCTGTGAATTTTGCTGCTGAATCCTGTATTTCCAGGATTGATTTTCGCCAATAAATACTCATCGCTCTTAAGGAATTGCCTTGTTATTTACGACTGATTTTGCATAAAATCCTCGAACCTCGATCTACGTTACAGTATTATTTAAAATAACCCATGTTTGTTTTTTTATAATATTGGTTTTTTTCCTTCTTTTTTTTTTTTTGCGGCTTACTTAAAGTTAAACCTTGTTTATATTTGGCCCAAATTAGTCTTTGAGATTGGCACTTCTGCTGTAAGGTATCCGACTACGTGCAGAACCATGATTTTAAAATGCGTATAAAGAAAGAAAAAATTTGATATTTAGTGTCACCTGAATTAGAATAAACATATAAAATTGTCTTCAGAATTTTAATACAATAAAAAATTACTTACAGACAAATTTTTCGCAAAAAATGAAGGAAAAAAGGACTTATTTTCAAAACATTCTCATTTTATGGAAAATAATTCTATAATATTTTGCTTACATATAGATAAGACTTTTCTACAGAGCCTGAACTAGGATTTTTAAAAAATTCAGATTATTATCAAAGTTACGAACAATTGAAGTAAGAACCAATGTCTTTTTTGTCAAATTTCTATATTCTGATGTATTAAAATATGAACCAATCCACTTCTAAATAATAAATTTCAAAATCTTAGTTCAGGCTCTGCAAAGAATTTTTAGCTATATAAGGGCAAAATATTATTACTGGGTGTTTCAAAAATCGCGCACATCCACATGGTAAATCCTGGCTGCTTAAAGACTAAAAGGAGTAGCTGAGATTTCTGTCACTAGATGACAGCAGGATCCCCATCATAAGGAGTTTTGAACGTAGCTGTGATCAGTTTCAAAATACTTGTCAGTTGTAGTCAGTTGAGCACAACGGAAGATGTATGATGTTTCCCCAAGATCAAAGAATAGCCATCGTGGAATTTTATTTTGCTACAAAATCTCATTGCCGTGTGATAAATGCATTCCAGTAGATATATCCAGGTGAAACAGCACCCAATGCATCACTTACAGCACGTTCAGTGCAACGGTTTCGTGACATAGGATCGGTTGCAGACAGGAAACGATCGGATAGAGCGTCCATAGTGAAAACGAAAGTGGCAGATAGGGAGACCACTTTACAAAGAAGTCCAATAAAAAATAATCGAAAACGCGCTGTGCAGCTGGGAATGTCACATTCATCAGCATGAAGAACAGTAAGTGAATTAAACTTTCGACCGTTTAAAATGCACGCTGTCTATGAAATGAAGCCTCCCGATTTTGAGAACAGTTTGCATTTCTGCAGATGGTTTCGTTCTTTCCTAGACACATTTGGCATCAGTAAACTGGATAACGTTTTTTGTACAGATGAGGCATGGTTCCGTTTGCATGGATGTATGAACAGCCAAAACAGCCGATATTGGTCCACGAATTGGATATTGGTGCCGTAGAATTGTGGGGCCACTTTTCTTTAGTAGTATTGTCGATTCGACCGTCTACATAAACATCATTACGGAATTCCTATCCTTGATGAACAGTGATGAATGGTACGCTTGGTTGCAGCAAGACGGCTCAACGTGTCCCACATCAAGGGAAAGTATGAAAGTTTTAACTGAATTTTTCAATGATCGTGTCATTTCCAAATGACTCTGGCCACCACGTTCACCGGACTTGTCAATTCCAGATTTTTTCTTTTAGGGATATCTGAAAAATGTTGTCTTCAGGAATAATCCCCACACGCTTGATAAACTTAAGAGTAACATTTTTCACGCAATATTGGACATTAATTCTCACACACTTCGTAAGGTATCGACTAATCTGGTAAAAAGAGTTCGATTGTGTGTCCAGGAAAACGTACATCATTTTGAATATTTACTGTGATTTGACCATGCCTGACACCTGACAATAAAGATAATTGTTCAACCTTTGCTTGTACTTTATTCTGTTTGTTTACATAATTCATCTGTCTTTAAATCTCAACCACAAATTTGATGTGCGGGACTTTTGAAACACCAGAAATTATAGAAGCATTTCCCGTAGAAGGAGAATGTTTTGAAAATACGTCATTCTTTCTTAATTTTTTGCCAAACAATTGCATTTAAACAGTTTTTTCTTGTAACAGTATTCTAATTCAGGAAATACTAAATACACTCTTTTGCAAAAATCGAAACAACCTGAAAGAAGTGGTTGCTTTTAATGAAATTAGATACGTACACAGCTCATACACAGATAATAAGATGATACAAATATCAAGACCATAGAGCAAGTCCACGGCTCACAATTACAGCTTGAATGTTCAAATCAGTAGTTGGTGGAACCACTCCTAAAGGCGATACATGGTTGTATATGTCTCGGTAAAGAGTGATAGAGGTTCCTAATGTCATCTTGCGATGCATTCTGGCAGGCATTTACTACTTGATGCTCTAGATCTGCGATATTTTGGGGTGCCCAAATCTGGCGCCCAATCATGTTCCAGACATGTTTGATTGATGAAAAATCTGGTGGCCTTGCTGGCTAAGGATGAGTATTAATGGCAAGAAGGTAGTCCAGAGATATACGAGTGGTATAGGGCCTGGCATTATCTTGTTTGAAACTGGCCCCCGGATGACGTGCCATGAAGAATAATACAACCAACGGCAGGATGGTATCACCATATCATTGAGCTGTTAAATATAGATGTAAGATCACTAGATATCACATGCTCTCGCATTTTACACCGTCACACCAGGGATTATGGCTGTAGGCCTTTGTAAAGCCAAAGCTGATTGAGATCGTTGGCCTCGGTCTCTTCAGACACGATGATCATCTGCTTCAAGAGTAAAGCGAGATTCATCGTTGAACGCTATGCGATGCCAGTCCGATGGCAACCATGATGATTGGCTGCGACACCACTCCAGTCGGTTCCACCGATGTTGAGGGGGGGTCAAAGGTAGATGTCTTAAATGTCGCTATGAGCGTAACCCAGCCTCCGTCAAGCGTAGTTGTATGGTGGAAGGTACTACGGGGGGATAGTGAAGAGGCTGTAGTGCTTTGAATAGTAGATAATGATATTGTTGGGGCATTGCCTCTAAGGTCTTCGAAAACGTCGTGATGGCATCATTCGTATTTTCTCTAGGGAATCACAACTACAAAAACGAAAAAAGATAAATTTTCTACCTCTGTTAACGGTTTTATATTTTGTGAGTTACTTAGCAGAAATGCGCACTACTACAGCAATTCATATTCATTGTCCTTGAAAATTTGATCATTTGCATGTTCGTTCAAGATGTTTTTTCTGCGAAGTTTCATCACAATTGGACAAATACTTCTTGGAGCTTCGATTTTCTTGCAAAAGAGTGTATATAAAAAAATATTCATTAATACGCTTTTTCAAAACCATATTCCGAATGTAGTTGGATACCTTAATGGACAATTACTAAACGAAAATATTCAAATATAGAAATAATTCGAAAGATGAATCGTACACAAGAAAAAAAAATCGCATATTGTTCTGTCTTTGTTGATATTAAATATAATGGGCTAAAATTATGTAACGGCATAGGCATTTGATAACTGCAATCACGTGTTTTCTGTCAATCAGTACATAAATTCAAGATACGTCATAGTCACATGATAAAAGCAATCACACCAGGGCCGGCTCAAGCAGTTTTGCCACTTCGGACAAAAATGAAAAATGCCGCCCCTCTCTCCAAAGCAAAAAATTATAATTTAAAAGGAAAAACTCATCACATAGATGCACACCTATAAAACTTGAACAACGAACAAAACGGCAGCATAACAATATATATACATATATATATATGTAATGACTTCTTCTAACTCTCTTTAACTTTACCCCGTTAAATTATTTCCTAGTTCTTTCACACAAGACCGTTATAATCTTAATCTTAATCTAATCGCTCGAGCGCATTTGCATCCAATCACGACTCCTGTTACAAAAGAGTCGTACAACCTTCACCACCAGTCTAAAAACTCGGAGCAGACGGTTACGTGCTCTCTTGTCTCTTGTCCTCATCATGTAGTCGGCTGCAGCTAGTGCTTGTGTATTGTTGTGTGTGTACTTATTTGTGATTACGTCCATCTATGTGTCTTCATGTTCAGTGTTTAATAAAGAAGAATTGCTATTCCAAGACTGCCTCTTCCATAATAATGAAAATTCAACATTAACCATATAAGGAAATACCAACACCGGCTACGCTATCAAGATCTTCGCCAAAAGTCGTCCTCTTTAACTAAATCCGTCATCATCGTTATATATATATATATATGTGTGTGTGTGTGTGTAGTGTGGGAATTGAATCCTTAGTTCTCCACCAGAATGCAGCACCTTTGCCCCTGATACCCTCTGCAGCCTCACATCACAGAGACAGGGAGTTGGACCGGAAACTCTCGCGAAGGAGAGACGTCTAACCGAGGCTCTCGAGGAGAAACAAACTACTAATTGTCTGATCGCGAGTAGGCGACCAGATATACCATAAACATACGCGAGTGCTGTTTATAGATGGAGGAACTCTCTACAACTCTGGAAAACTGAACTGTACCTTTCTTTGTACATATTTCATTCCTGAACCTGTCATACCTCATCTTCACTCAATAAACGGATATTGTCTTATTCAATTGGTGTGTTTGAGTTTACCAAACCAGCACACCCCACACCTATATATATACACACACACACACATATATATATAGTCCTAAAAAGTACAAAATAATTCCAAATTAAGGACATAATTATCTCTTATTATTTTAAACGAATAAAATGTAAGAGAAGGAATTGCCCATTCCAGCAGGCCAGCAGAGTTAACTGATGGCGGGGATCCCGAGCTTTTATTTTAACTTATAGTAACTACACACAAAACTAAAACAAAACATCTCCTGTGGCTCTCCACCAAAAACTCTTATTACCCCAATCCCCTTTTGGATAGCTGACAACAAACAACGTATGGGTGAAAGGAATGTCCATTGTGATTCCATTCCAGGATGGGGAGAAAGCTACTAGTGAAAGATGTGTAAGCATATCGAATTTTATGATTTAACATATACTCCCGCATCGAATCCTTCAAGTTTCAACATAACAGTAAAATGACATTAAACATACAGAGTACAGAATAAGGAAATAAAATGCATTAAATAAAATACCAAATTCACACCCAATAATATTTAAGAAAATATGTCAAATTTTCTGTAAAAGAACAATGCAAAGAAAAATATCAGATTATTTTCCAAAAACTATATAAATGTTTTTTCAAAAAATGTGAATATTTTGTATTAAATTTCTCTAAGTTCTTGTAAATGTTTTTGTTTTATTGTTTTTTAAAAAATAGATGCACGTATACATATCTGTGTAAATAAAATAAACTGTAACAGTTACATTTAAACTCTGCCTTCCCTTGACAAATAACGACAGCAGGTGGCGCTACTTGTTCTTGGGGGAAAAGAGAACGTTTTTTCCTGAGTTGTGCTGCCGGACGGTCCCCGAGCGATGGGTACACGTGGAGTCAGGGAAAGCCTTTCCCTCCTTTTATGTCTCATTCCTACACTATGTATTTTGTGTGTATGTGTATCTCCTTGTGTTGTGGAACTTCATGAACATTAAAAATATCTTGTTCCTGTAACCATCAAAGGCTGCATTACTTAATCTTTCACAACATGGGAGCATTACAAAACTTAATTTTGTTGATTTTTTTTCCAATATCCCTTAACGCGAAATTTTTATAACAAATTCTTTTAACACGAATTTCTTTTACGTTTTTTCCCCAATTCTTAACGTGAAATATTTAGTACCCTCAGTTTCGTGTTAAGCAATTTTCTCTGTATCTAAAATGTTTCAAAGGCAGCAAAGCCTTTCTGAGTAAAAAACGAAAGAAAAAAAATAAACAAATAATACTTTATTGTTCTTTAACTAAGTTTTTACTAAGTTGCCACGTAACTTTAAGTTGAGTAAAACAAAACATACGAAGAAACCTATAAATAGCGCTGTCGTAAAGGTAAAATATAGATATCAAATATTTACAATATGAAACATTTATCTTTTTAGAATATTACCGTTTGCTTGTTTTCAATTATAACCGTTTGCTATTTGCTTAAATAGGATATATATATATATATATATATATATACAAATATATATATATATATATATATATATTATGATTTCCAATAATAATAAAATTATCAAAAATCAGTTATATAATGATATTGAGCAATTCATTTACAAAATTGCTATTAAATATAGTATGCCTATAGAAGCATTCACATAATTTAAATGTACACAACAGATTAATAAATATAACTTTAGTACAGATAATAACATCTTTTTTAATGATATTAAAAATCAGATTAAAAAATTACAAAATAAATTTATTATAGTTTATATTGATAAAATGCTTGGAAATTTTGCCTTCATCTGTAAATACTATTATAGTTTAATGCTCAACAAACATTTTTGAAAATAATACAGCTTTTATTAGGTCATCAATTTCTGATAGAGAAATAAATAATCGAATTTTGGCTTTTCATAAACAATTAAAAATACAAATTAATAATAATTTTAAATTTCCACATGTATTTCTTACTCCTAAATTTCATAAAGATCCAGTAAAGTTTAGAACAGTTACTAATGGTTTTAATACATATATCAGCAAATCAGGCAAAATTCTACATGAAATGTTACAAGATACAATAAATAATCTAAAAACTTCAGCCATTCTTAAAAAATAGTACAGAACTTATTGCACAAATTAAAGATAAAAAGATATTTTCAGTATTTAGTTTAGATTTTGAAGATCTTTTTAACTCAATTAATATTGATGATATGATAAAAACACTAGTAAAATTACATAAAGATAATTTGTTTAAAATGTTAAATATGATAGATTTGGTTCTCTACTTAGGTTAGTTCTAAAAGAGAATTATGTTTATTATAATGGTAATTATTTTTATCAACAGATTAAGGGTCTACCACAAGGTGGCCCAGCTAGCAACTGTCTTGCCAATTTATATTTACATTATTTTGAAAATAATTTCACAGACAACTTAGAATTTTACTTTTTTCGTTATATAGATGATATAATCATTTTTGGCAAGCAAGACAACTTTAAACCTAATATTAATTTTTATCCACAATATCTTAATTTAATACAGACAAATAGTAACAGTTATGAAGCAAATTTTCTTGATATAGAAATTAAATTAAAAGATAATAAAATAGTTACTAATATTTATGATAAACGAGAAGACTTTAATTTCAATATTATAAAAGTACCGCATTGGGAGAGTAATGTGCATGTATCTATATTCAGAAATATTGTGCTTAATTATACACTACGCAATAAATTTCTAGTTTCTAATAAATCAGAAAAAATAAAAAACTATAAACATTTTACTAAATACTGTTTAATTCAAAACTACCCAATTAATTTTATTAATAGATATTTAAATACAGAAATTCTAAATAGTAAGGATTAAATTTCAATAGTTTTAAAAGGTTTATATTATAGATTTATTATTCTTCTCCTAGATAGTTTTAAATACCCCCAGTTTCTAGTTTTAGATAAAATTACTTTTTTAAAATTTATTATAACTTTTAAATCATATTAAGAGTCTCTAAGATAATGGTGGTATATTTACAATTCTTTTTTTATTATTTATATACTTTTCACATACTTTTGCTAAGTGCTATTTTTCAGCCATTGCTTTGTTTTGAATTTGTATTTGGGTCCAGAATCTGGCAATAACTTGTTTATTGTACTCAGATTTAGCGCGGGCTCTGCATTTCAGTATGCAATTTTTAGGTAAGTTACCTTTTTCTTATAATGGATTTAGATTTCCTATCCATTATTTCCAATTGGTATTTGCTCGGTATTATTAACAGAAAGGGGGAAGGTTGGCTGGCCAAAAAACATGTTCAACCCCACTTTTATACAGAGAAATTTTTTTAAGGAAAATTTTTTTTGTATACAAGCTGTCCTAAGTCAGCAATGTTGATAATACTGAAGCATCCATTCTTTTATATTTTACTCTGTTATTTCAATTTTTCATATCTCCTTTTAAATTCTGTTGTCTTGTTATCTAGCAATTGCTATTCTTTTAAGTATTAATCATGTTAATTCATCTCTCTCTTGTAGAGAAATTTTGATTATATATATATATATATATATATATATATATATACATTGTATTCACAATTACGTGATTCAAAATCATTTCTTGGAATTTCAATATGTACCTGACTTACCACAGAAAAAAACATTATTGTAACTAAAATAGTTCGTTCATCCGGCATTGTTCCAAAGATAGTTTATTTGTGAAAATGATATGGAAAAAAAATATATTTATTATAACTTTATCAGTGGAACTAAGTTATATTGTGGAAAACAGTTGTTTGAAATAAATGACTTTTTTGGCTTTGAAAGCAACGATGTTCACTAGAAATTATAGACAAATGTTAATGTTTGTTTTAGAATACTTTCAATTTGAAACACATTATTAATTTCTTAAAATTAAATAGCAAAAAATTGCTTAAAATTTTTATCTACCTTTATTCATGTTAATAAAAAAAAAAGTGCGCAAAGCTACATTTATATTTCCTAAAATAAGTTTGTCGGGCTTTGGACTTCAGAAACTAAATTAAAAGTGTTAAATTCGGGGTTGGGTTTAATGAAATCTCTTTTAGCGAAACAATTATTTATCAACTTAGGTTAGGTTATGCAAGGCCAACACATATCGTTAACAAAAAATAATGAGTAAAGTATATGGATGGCTTTTCATAGTGACCCCATTCTTTCCTCACCTGGACTTTACTAAAGATTGATGGTCGCTAGAGGGCGCTTCTGCTGCTTGAGACAGTCAGTTACAGTTGTTATGAGAAGAGCGTTTACAAGGCAGTTTTTGGACAAGGTTAAAATCGATCACACATTGTATATCCATACACTTGAAACTTTAATTGATATCGGGTTGAGTAAAAAGTTTTCCGCCGAGGGCAGATACCTTGCGTGCCATTAGCTGCCATTGCCTTGATTGTAAACCTTTCTCCAAACGGGTTTTATATTCTAAATCTGAAAGTCGGAACTACACGACTGTGTAATTTGTTTGTCAAAACGTTATTATCTTGTGAATAAAGAAAATGTTTAAAATAGAGTTATAACGTCAGCAGATCAGAACGATTATATACTAAGAGTTCTGAAATAAATCTGTTTGGCTTTGTTCAGAAATCAAAGGAAAGAGAACATTCCGGATAGAATTGAGACCTGTGATGAAAAATGGGTGTACTACAGCAATACAAGCCGTTAAGGAGGGTGATCAGCACCCGGGGATTCAGCAGGTTCGATTGTAAGACGAACGATAACTAATAAGAAGGTGCTTCTGTATATCTGATGGGATTGCCTTGGAATTATTTATAAGTAGAGTATCTGAAAAGCGAGCACACTAACGATAACGAAATTAACATCAATATTCTAATCAAAGTTAGCGATGCCATTTGCGAAAACGAAAAAAAAAGTTCAGAAGGAAGGTGGTTTTTTTTCATCAAGATAACGAATGCCACATGTTAATGTGATGACCGGCTGGACACTCGACACGCAGGAGTGGGATTTGGTGCAACATCCACCATACAGCCCAGACTTGGCACCTTCGGATTTCTGTCTGTTTTCACATCTGCAGCTGCATCTTGATGGAAAAATCTTTCATTCAAATGACGAGGTCATAAATGAGGTCGATCGCTTTCTGGACTCGCACGCGCCGCAGTTCTTCGCAGAAGGGATTGAAAAATTGCCAAAACGCTGGTAGACTACTGTAGATTTCAATGGAGATTACTATCCCCATTAGCTTTGCTAATTTTGTATTTATTTACTCTTAACAAGATTGTTTTTTTTGGAAGAAAACTTTTTACTCAACGTAATATTTTGAAGTGTATTGTTTTCATTAAAAAGTTTTTTTTTCCTTTTAAATTTTTTAAAACTGTCATTTCCTTGAAATGTTTTCAAAATTCTCTTTCAAATGAATATGTTAAGAGAAATTAAATAAATAAATATTAGAGTGTAACATCATATTTTGTCAAACTTTTAATTCTATGTTATTTTTAGGTTGTGAAACTTCAAAGTAATTGTCATGAGCTACGGAACCAATTAATGAAAATAGTTCATCGATTTTTGATATCACAAAGCAATAGGAATTGAATGAAATTGTATATACTGAAAAAAATCAATAAAAATTAGGGATTTATTTCTAAAATACTTGTAACTTACTTGTAACTTAAATACTTGTAAAATACTTGTAACTTAAAATCAGTAAACTGAATTTAAATAAAATTCAACCATGAAAGGTTAAGATTGAATTCTTGTTTCGTGTTGATATTCATTGGTTTAAGCATCCCTCCAGTCTTCACTCCAACGTTTTTTGTTTTTTTTCGTTTTCAAAAAAAAAAAAAAAAGAATCACACATAGACCTTTGTTAATAGAAGTAAAGATTTATATTTTTGTAACAAAGCAAAGGCTTAAGAAGAATCAAAATTTGATATATTTCGATTTGACGACGAAATGTTTCAGAAAAAGTTTTATGAAGAATTGAAAAAAAAAATCTTTTATTGCCTATTGTTAAACTTCCGAGTACAATGGCTTAAGAATGTTTCCATACGTCAGACAATTTATTTCCTGTAGAAATCACTATGATTCAAGGCAATTATATAAATATTTTTAGTGTAAACTTTAAAAGTATTTACCAAAACGCTGCATTTGAAAATTGTATTTAAGTTTTATCAGGATATTGATCTTGAAACTCAACTCTAAATATTTGTTTACGTCTATTTTAGAATAGTTCAGAAGTTGCCGAAATTCCTTTAGCCTATGGACTTTTCAGTGCTATTGAACATACGTGTGATCAATTGTAAAATTGAATAAGAAAATGTTCATTCTTATTCTGTCTTCTTGTTAATTATTGTATTTTTTAAATATTAACTTAAGTATTTTTAAAAATATAACTAGAGATCTCATACCTAAATCCATAGTAACTTTTATAGAACACACGTTTGGAAGTACCTACAAAAAATTTCAAGATTCTATCTTGATCAGAAAAAAAGCCTTAGGAATTAGAAAACACTTATATCTTCAACATTAAAAGTTTGTAAAGTCATAAAGGAAAATCTAATAATGCTTACAAAGCTCTAATTTTTTTAAATATGTTATTTTCCAACTTAAGTTTTACATTGGAACAATACTTTAATTAAATATGACTGAAAATATTTTTTTTAATTCGAAATATATTTTTGCATAGTTTTGATAGCATTTGTTACACAATGAAGGTTATTCAATATTTTCACAAAAGTTTTGAAATGCAAAGCATTTATGTACAAAATAATAAACTAACTTAAGCTAAAAATCACCAGGTTTCTACATAAACTTTTTTTCATTTTTAAATTGCGCAGTTTAGAAAGTTTGAGTTTTGGTTACGTAACATTAAAAAACTAATATATAGTACTGCAATATGTTTAGTATAATGTAGTTTGGTACATCATGGAATACTTTAATTCAGAATGCTAGTATATTCGGATATCTAATTTCAGTATCAGCTGAGGGCTGATTTTTGGATCATCATTTTCAGTGGTATTCCATCTCTTCGAAATATTGCTTCTCATAGTAACCTGAGAACATTTTGGCCACGGCATTTTTCCAAGATATATAAATTATTCTTTAAAACAAAAATCGGGTTTGAAATCAATCTAAATAAAGTAACTATGAAAACTCAAAACATAATCAAACAGAAATGGTTTTAGCAGTGAAAATTGAAATTAATAACCATTTCACACTGAAATAGTTGATTGTGCTCAAAAATATTTTTAATTAATTCGATTTAAGAGTGGAAAAATGCTTTAAAAAGAAACCAAGACCTAAGCTCAGAAAATTTCAAATATCTTAAAAACTAATTTTTTTATCAGATCTAAAATTTGGTGGCGAGCTTCCCAAAAATGTAAAGCACAGAAGAAAAAAAAAAAAAAAAAAAACGAGCTTTACAGTAGTCGCATACGATGTGTAACATCTGACATGTTATCGTGGTAAATTCGCAATAGCAACTTAAATCATGAAAAAAAATGAATCGAGTATGATTGAAAATAATTTTTTACGGAATAATTATATCTTTAATGAAAATTTTATTTAATTAACTCAAGGAGCAATGCAATTTTTTTCAAAAATAATTATTCTTGTTCAATTTGGGAAAGAGCGGTAATGATATAACTTATGATAACTTAAAAATATGACGCATATACTTGTGTTTTTAAAGTATTTAAAAACCGTTGAAAAATAGCGTCAATAACAGTACGAAACATTTCGATTTGTGTTCATTTCGAGCTTGAGTTCATCATTCAAAAAAGTTATGAGTGGCTCGGCTTCTAGGAAACTGAAGTTAACTTTAAAATCACCACTCAAAATCATGGGAAGCGAGTGATGGTTTTTTTAAAAAAAGGAGCAGAACCACCTTCGGTATATGGTAAAAGTACAAAATGCAGGAAATCTTTAATTTCTTGAACCGTTTGATTCGGAGAAATGTATACGACCACCGAAATCACTGCTTGTCCATTTTCAAATAAGCATTTTGCCGCACATATGTCCCCAATATCTTGACTAATAATACCCAGTCCACTTGTTTGACGATAAGCAATATCCATATGTCGAGCCTCAAAATGTGAGTTGTTCTGTTTACGATAGATCGCAACACCAGCTGCTCTGTGGCCCGGTCGTTTAAATTGTTTGCAGCAATCGAAGTCAGGTATCGAAACACGTTCGTCATTGTCTAATCACGTCTCTGCCTAAAGGACTTAGCTTCTTCTCTGATCCTAAAGTGAGAAAACAAAAACAAAGATCCCACGGCCTAGACCGCAGGGGTGGGGGATGGGGGCGGAGCCTCTCCCGAATGAAGGAGAAAAAACAGAACTTCACTGAATAGCGCGCTCTTCCCCAACTTGCTGTTACGTATTTCCGTCCCTTTTCACGAAATCACTCCCACAAATCTCCAGCAATCGAGAGGAAAGATGTTACACATCAAAAAACGTATTTTTGAAATTTATAGGGAGTTGTGTAGTCTTAAGTCAATCTTTTAGTACCGGAAACATTTTTTTTTTTTGAAGTTGCAAGTCTAAAATAATAGCCCTCAAATAGCTTTTCCCGAAGGAAAAAAAATACATAAAAAGCAGTTATTTTTAAAAAATTACCATTGTCAGAATACAATTTTTAAAATTTCTCTTTTCAAAAGGAAAGTCTAGGCGATAGTTATTTTTTGTTTAAGTATTTGATCTATATTGATTAAAATAATAAGAAGCAAAATAAAATAAAATGAATTATATAAATTTAACCGTAATTACCATCTTTAATGCATTTTGAATACTTGAAAGAATATTACACATCAAATTGAAATTATTGGAGTTGAGGAAAAATTAAAAAAACTCATGTTAAGATTTAAAGTAGCGTTATTTTACTAGTAACACACATTTTTCAAAATCCCAAATAAAACCCCTCCGAAACGATATAAAATTGATTGTAAAATTCGCAAAACTTCTATAGTAAATTTTTGAATAATTACTTTTTAAAAAATTTATTTTTTGACCAGAAATAAATGCTTTATATATTGAAAAAAAACTTTTCATTTTATTTTTTAAAAATACTTTATAAGAGCAAAATATTTTCTTCGCATTAAATAGTTGTAATTCATATTCTATTAACGCATTAAAATAAAATGAGTTACAGAAAACTGAAGATTTCGAGTATTTTGATTAAATTGGTAGTCAACTTTTAATATTTTGATCAAAAATCCAATTTTTCAACATGGTTGGAAAAAAACAATTCGTTATTCGTTAAGAGTAGTTCATAAAATAGAACGAGAAAGTGTAAAAAATATTCTTTGAGTTGAAAGTGCTTCGCCAAAAGATTCTTAAAACTTTTTTAGTAGTTGACTATGACAAGATACTTTTGTGCAAGAACAGATTAAAGTGAGTCCCAAAGCCTTTTTCTTTTTTGTTCATCTTGTTGTCAATGTTTCTTCACAATGACTTTTATAAATGACCGGAAGTGAACGTAATAAATTTGGGCATCATTTTCTGATTAGAAGTCGATAAAGGCATTAATAGCTTCAAATGGATCTCATATGTATCGGGGATTATTTAATCCTTTGTTTTCTTTGAAAACAAGTGCTTCGCTTGGAGCAGACATTACTGGCGTCATCCGCGTGGAATAAAATCTGATTACAAGAAAATAGACTGCATTAAATCTTTTTCAAGTATTCTGCATCATACAGTAAACAAAAGAGAGTTAATGATTTTCCCTGTTACATACATTAGGAAGAATAATGAATTCAGTTATGTCATGAGCGCCACCTATCGCAGACGGAGCACAAAATAATTTTTGTTCACTGGACGCAATCTTAAGATGCCTTCTCCTGCTGCTACATATCTATTACTATTATTACATCTACTTGAATGTCTCATCAGTAAGCCATGCATTGAAATTCAGTTTATTTCACATTTATTTTGCTTATAGTTTTTTTATTGCAATTTGGTATTTTGAAAAGTTATTTACTATTTTTTTTCCATGTTACTTTGCTTTTAAAAACGACCACTTTTAGAAAGAAAAAAAAATATTTGGATTAATTTTTTGTATGGATTATATAGATTATTTTTAAATGTATTTTATTTGCTTTTTTATGAAGATTATAGCTCAGAAGAAAAGTAATTTCATGCATGCATTGGAAATTATTGCATTGTTTTGTGGCTCCAGCTTTTATAATCAAACCCTGAAGAGTTAAAATAAATATTATAAGAAGTCGATGAAATGTGTATAAATGTATTAGTAGTACGCTACAAAAATATAAAAAGAAGCTGTTAGAAAAAAATACCCAACTTCTAAAAAGAAACAAATGTACATCCGTTTTTATTGTGTTAATAAAATGAATTGAGATATAATTTTGTTTTGTTGTATTCCACATAATTTAAAATAGAGAAGATACAGTTTGCATGCCTTCTAATTGTGTTCTTTCTAATACTAGTTTGCTGTTACGGCCGTGACAGGCGATTTCTCATGGAATCGAGCTTGTGATTGGGCAGATATTTCAATCCAGCTGCGATTCCAATGAAGACTCTAGTGTAGAAAGGCTAATGCATGTTAAATCTGTCAAAATCTTCACGTTAGAGTATCTTAAATGTGGAAAGTGATAGCTAGGGACGTTTAAAGACATGGGCCAACAGGTCAAAGGCCCCGCCGTACAGCGGGCAGTTTTCCCGGCCTGGCACGGGAAAAATTAAATTGCAAGGGGGGGGACCCACAATTTATGGTCCTCATAGGTTCCCTAACCGTGTTGTAGTCAGTTTTCGTCAGTACGCGATTGGAAATCTCTGACAGTCGACGGTTTAGATCGGGTTTGTTGGGGCTACGAGGATCACCTGCGATCCTCATTTTCTATTCGGAAGTTCTATCGTTTCGTCTGAACCAGATTTTGTAGCTTTTGACGTTTTTCTTTGAAAATACACGTAATAGGTGAATAATTTCTTGATTTGACTCTCAAATTAGATTCAAATCTGATCCAAAATTTTAAAAACGTAACATTTAGCACAGTACGTAATTCCCCAAACGCATGTCGTTTTTTTGTGTGTCTAATGGATTAGAACTTTTGGGATTGACACGGACTGATAATTGTAACACTTAAGCCACATAGAGTAGATATGGACCTTTAATTTAAAACCAAATTTAGCTGCTACTTCCTGCAATCTCCAAATTTATGATTTTTTTTCAGTGTTAACCGTTGGTATTTTTGCGACGCTTGTTTCGCCTTATTTCTCTCCGTAAAAGGCGCGTCAACACGAGTCCAGCGAATATAATGCTAGCGATTCGTAATCATGTAATTACTACTTATACTGCTCAAATACTACCAAACCCTCCTATCTACACAATCACGCACACTCAATGTTGCCCCCCATCACCCATTTCCTATCCCTCCTCATCATACCTATTATCCTTTATTGCATATGTACAATGTTAGTGCTTGTAGATGCGTACTTTTGTTTGATTGCATTTGTTTAATCTGTAAACATTTAACTTTTAACTTGCCACCCTATTTTTTGTAAATATTCTCCCACATGTCAAATTACTGTTGCTCTGTTAATATCCTTAGATCCTTGTTCAAAAACTAGGTCCACTGAGCGATCATTTATTCTTGATCAAACTCACACCTGACATAAATTTGGTGAACCCCTAGTAGCCTTATTTCTTGGTAGAAAATAGAAAAGAGTATCCAATTTACTTTAACCCGTTTGCACGTGCGTGGGGAACAGAATTACCCGAGGCTCACGAAGTCGTTAATTCTGGGAAAACTGTTTATTTGTTATCAACGACCTTGACAGTATCCTTCTATAGTACAGTCTTCACGGGAACTAAGATGTATTTGTAACATATTTCCTTCTTTTTTGGGAGTGGCAAACGTTTTTTCATCAAGTTTTAAGGTACTAATTTGACTGAGTTCCCCGCGCTACCACTTTTGTCCAAGATATTTTTATGAACATGCTACATTTTCTCCCTGTGAACAACTTAGTGGTTTTGATTGCTGTGTTGTACGACTTATTTTGGTTTATAAATGTAGATGAGCAGCATAAAAAAACGAAAGAAAAAGAAATGGTATTGAAGGAAGTTGAAAATGACCAAGCAAGGGAAGAACCTGCTGACATAAAGCATATTAATCATCATAGTGAAAGTAAATATAAGGAAATCGATGAACATGAAACGTTTGAGTTGAAAGTAAAATTTTCAAATTCTACCTAAAGAATCCCATCAAGAAAAATATGTAGCCATAAGTGCAGCACAAGACGCTCTTCGTTCTGTCAAAAAAATATAAGCAAGAAAAAGTTCAACATGCTGTTTGTCGATCATCAAAGGACAATAAAACTACAATAACTTGAACAACATATAACAGTTTTGACTGCAAATAACATTCCTGTAATGTTAACGAAAAGTGTCTGCGATTAATGGTATTTATTAAAGTCACGCACATTTGAAATTTCTTGGTACTGTTTGATTGATATTTTTTCTCAAATTATCAAAGAAAAAGTGAAAATTCCTTAAAAGTAGGTAAGTATACTTTCTTTTAATCAAATTATTCACGATTTTTATCATATACAGTAAAAATAATTATAAAGAAAGGGTTGGGGTGACTCAGTCACCCCGCGCAACCATTAACGCTGGTATCGAGTGCGCGCCTGCTCCCGGGTTAATTCCAATAATTTTTGATCATTAGATATAATTATGAAGTCTTTAAAGCTATAAAATAATTTCCGTGCGCCAGATCGTGAAAACTACTCACTGTGCGGCGCGGCGTAGAGAGGGCATCGCCTCAATAAGATTATGATCCGAATAATTTTAACTGTCAAATGTTATCCCCGGACATCTCCGAAAACTGGGAATATCAATGCCAACTGGCAACCGTGGCAAGACTGCATAACTATGTCCACGTCTATGCCAAGGCCTATCACACCACACACCAACACTTAGGCAAAATGAGGCAATTTGTTAGTCGTTTTTTGTGAGTCACGTACATTTACTTGTACAAGTATTTCACAACGTTTTATACATACGGTCAACTTAAAAGGGTTTTAAATGGGATCTACTTTTAAAAAGAGACACAGGGCCTTAAGAAATCTTAAGACGTCACTGATTATGTCGTGTTACACGCTTGCGTAACTAATCTAGATTTGGTCGTGTATCAAAATTCCTTGGGAGTTCTTTTTTGAGCCCCTTAACATTTTGCGATTTTTTTGCCAACGCTTTTTGGGGCCCTTGCAGCTTGTGAACCCCTAATGCTCTAGTTCGACCTCTTCCTTTGACATGATTCAGAATGACGAGGCAGATTGGTTCTTGTAAGAAGATGACGTCGACGATTGAGGATACCCTGGGTATAATAATTATAGCTTACTGTGGGCTGTTAACAATAATCAACAAAAAAAAATATTTAAAATTTATTATTTTAATTATTACAGTATTAATTCTATACAATAAGCTATTGATGATGGATTCCATAGCGTTCAGCCATGATTAATGACAAGAACGACTTCTGAACCAGAACCTCACTTTTCTAAGTTCCGCATTATATCAAGCGAAGTTCTTGGAGTCACACTTTTATTTTAAAAAGATTCAATGGTTTCCATTATTCGTATCTGTGATCAATCGTGTCGGGGTAATTTGCTTTTCGTGAAAAAATGGACTCCTATTTTTTTTTTTTTTTAGATCTTCAAACCTGTGCCACGTTTTATACCAAAGAATTTCACTTCCGTCATTTCTGTGCAAATCAACACATCAACGCTTTTTAAAACTCACATCTAAGAAAAACAATAGTCATTTAATATATATTTATATCATTTTTATTTCGCAGTGTGAGCAACGGCAGGTGTATTGTGAATTGTCTTCAAACAACCATCGATATCAAATAGTGACACATCAGCTTTCCCAACAGACCATAATCGAGAGGAACCTGTAGTTGGTGTCCTTGAATGAGGAGAAACATATAAAGCGGCTGAACTACCATTGTTTAGTTGTTCTTTCCGCTGTGATAAGCATCATAGTTCTTACGCAATTATTCTGAAAAATTATAGACTTAACTTTGAAATACATCTTTAATTTACATATTGTTAGCAGATGTTTTACTTGATTATTTATGCATTTTTCATTCTATTTTTTAATATTTTCCATCAAGTTCTTCAAAGAATAAGAATCTTTATTGAAAAAAAAAGAAATAAATAAAAGTTCTTTTTGGTGTGTATAATGTCGTTAAAAACTGGAAACAATAGAAGACGAATTTTTAAATTAATTTCAAAAGGCATGAATATATACGCACAAAAGTAAAACCATAAATACTAAGATTTAATATAACCACAGCCTTGCTCATGAAAAATTCCAAAATAAAGTAATAGAAAAATGGATGCCTTTTAAAAACGGATGCCGTGTTATGAAATCATGTAAAAAAACAAACAGGAAATTGGAATAAAATTAACAGGAAACAGCGCGAATTGGAATAAAATTATTCTTACCCTTTTTTTCTTCTGTTTCAGGTTTTGAACCACGTGAGTACCGAAGAGCGTAGTAGGTCGTTAAAATAAGACATAGACACAGTATTGGTACTGATAATAATCTAATACAATGTATTACTCTAAAAAACAAAGAACACGGACCTCTTTGGACATTTTTCTGTTAAATGTGTCACGGTTCTATCGCAGATATAAACTTGTTCAGCAACTTTTGCTCTTTCATTTTCTACCTCTGTTCAAACATCATGTGTTTATCAGGAGCTTTTTCCGCTGGATTTTTTTGAAATTGTGCAGACAAATTACCGCTTGAGTGATTTTTGTAATTATTTTTGTAATTGTGTTTTTTATGTATAAAACGATTGTTTCATCCTCGCTTAACGTTTTTACACGAACAAAAATGTTTCAAATATTGTATGTATGTTTGTATCAGCTCAGTTGAAAAGAATCAACAAATTTTTATATATATAACGTTATATCATGTATCGCATTCTATTATTTTTGTTTTTAGAATTTATTTTGTTTATTTATACTTTTCCCATCTCTGGTGTATACATATTCTGTAATGATAAAAATGGTGTTACTGTTCTTTTTCTCCCTAATTTTGTTTCAATATTTTGTTCTTTTCCCCCTCAAAAGTAATTTTATTTTTTTAAGAACAGCTGAGAGAGAAGAATGTTTCTGAAACTACTTCAATTTATTATTAGAAGGCTAAAATGATAATTAGAGACCATGTGGGGTGTGTGTACTACTTACAGATCAAAAAGGAAAGCTTGGACTTCGGAATGTTTTTATGTTAATGTTTGAAACTTCTCAAACAAGACAACAATATTAGTGAGTTAATGACATTATGTCACGACTTCAGTAACAAAGAACAAATGCAGCGTTAAAATGCTTTAATATGCGATGTTGCTTTACACTAACTAACAGTATCAAAAAAATTAAAAGCCAAATGGAAATGAAAAAGATCCATATTTTATTGTTGGGATAGTTAGTTTTCAAAATAAATTTTGGTGACCATGACGATAAATAGTCCCCTTTCGTGTGCAATCATTTAATATGTTTTCTGTTTACTTATTGAAATGTACCAAAATGTGGATAGAGATAGAGTAAAAGTCTAAAAATTATTTTGGTTTTTTTCCCCACCATTCTTCATGAATTTCTACAACAATGAATATACAGAAATATATTTAGGTAAAAATAGCAAAAAGCACAACTATAGAGTGTATAATCAAAATTTAATTTTCAGAAGAAAAAAAAAGTTTTCTATATGAAGGAAAACTTTTAAATTAAATTGCAATAAAAATATTTACTAAATACAAGTAAACCTAATTTTGCTTTTCATATAAATTTTTTTAAAAATAAGAAAAATGTACAAAATGTATTGTTTTTGAAAAACTAAATTCTTATTGAAAATTTAAAAATGTATACTTTAAAAGAAAGGGAAAAATAAAAAAGGAAAGAAATAATTTTATATTTTACAAAAACAAAATTTCATTTACATTTATTTATAATTTATACATAAGATATTTATAACTTAATATTTTGAATTCCAATATGGAGAAGACTTATTTATTTTAAATGACAGCTTTATGGAAAAGCTGCTTTTTTTCCTACATCTATTTCTGGAATGGATTCTTGCAATCGTATCATTTAGCTGATATAAGTCCTTATGCGACAATTTTAAGAGAGATCGATGAACTAAATGTAGCATAAATACCGTAGATACTGCAGTGCATTACCGTGAATTTCTAGAGATGTTTCTTGAGTGTGAAAGTGTAGTTTTATAAAACAGCAAAGATAGTTCTTTAGTTTTAGTTAAGAAGAAAATCTCTTTCGTTGGAATGAGTTTTATATCACTAAAATTTTTAAAAAGAAGCTGAATCACCATTTCTGCAATAATTTTTCCATTAGAAGCAAAAAAAAAAAACAAAAAAAAATGCTGTATGTTAACTGACACTGAATGTAATATTTTTTTAATGAAATGTCATGGTCTTATGAAAATCAAGGAATAATTTTTTGCAGAATAACGAAATAATATTTAAATTATTGTCATATTACCATAGCAAAAAATACATATCATAAAACACATGAAAAAAATGTATTGAAAAATAGTTCATTTTTCATTTTTTTAATTATCGATTAATTGCATTATAACTTTTTTAATATCGAATTTTTTTCATAAATTATGAGCATGATTTTCTGTAAGGTTCTGATTTTCTGTTCTTTTAAAAATGATAAAAAGCAATCAAATATATTCTTTTTGAAAATTATTACTCATTAAAGTAAAAGATGTCTCAAATGCTGTGAATTATTTTGTAAAAAATAATTTACAGAATTTGCTGGAAATGTATTTTGTTACAAAATTAGGTTTTACAAAATTGTGTCAGAATAAAACTTGGTTTTATATTTTTTTTCCGTAGACGCAGACGATAAATCAAAAAAATGTCACGCACACAATGATTCTGTTTTATTTATAACCTAATGCGTCTGTTTCGTCACAACGTCTACTCATTGGGCGCGAAATCAAAGACTAATACATTATATCATGTACTTGCAGCTAATGATATTTGAATGTTTTATTCAAGGTCATTCCTGGCTCTATCGAAGGAAAATGAGTCAATGTCGCGTCGGTTTCTCTTCTTATTTCGAACTGCATGCATAGAATGTTCTGAATTAGAACCATAGAATTCTTCTAAATTTAATCTCAGATATAGTTTTTTTTCCCCATTATAAGTTGTTTTTTCCTCTGTGTGTGTTTAAATTAAACACCAATTTGATCAACTCAATCGGTAAATTTATAATTAAAATAAATTTGTATAAAATAATAAATTGGCTTGAATAATTTAAGTAAAACTGATTTTTTTTTGTCTGAGTAACCCTTTTGAGTTGCCGGAACAGGTTTTAATAGATTTCCGCGTGTTCCTTTGCTATGTTATGTTCATAAATTCTAATATTTCGTAATGTTTTCTGGAATATTTCGTAATTTACAAACCGCAACTGATATTTTCTATCAGATACAAGTTGATTTAAAGTTTTCCCTCCCTTATTTGAGGAATTTTATTAAGTATTTCCTGTTATCTCAAGAACTTCCTGAGAAGAAAACATTTTTAAAAGAAATTGAAAAATAAAATTTAAAAAAAAAAAATAATATGAATAGAGTTTTATTCGCGAGCAGTAAAAGTTTCAAAGTTAGCTATTTCTGCAAGCTCTGACGGTATTCACAATGCAATATGTGTTTACATTATATTTATGGGGACAATAGTCGAATAGTCATGGTCGTGAAGTGGCAGGAGTTGTCGAATCGTGGGTTCAAGTCTTATTGCCATTGACATAATTACACATTAATTTTATCGAGTCCCAAAGTCCTCACGTGGGAGTGGTGGGGAAACTTGGATGAGCGTG
This sequence comes from Trichonephila clavata, assembly GCA_019973975.1. Taxonomy (NCBI): domain Eukaryota; kingdom Metazoa; phylum Arthropoda; class Arachnida; order Araneae; family Nephilidae; genus Trichonephila; species Trichonephila clavata. Next base: position 29,192 of record BMAO01002363.1, read on the forward strand.
GTATAAAAGCTCAAGTGTCATCCTCGTCACTTGACTGAGGATCAGAATTACGAGTTCCATAATCAATAGCCCTGGTGTAGTTTTAAATTGCGTCATGAATAAACATTAGAATATCAAACCCAATATATATTCAATAAAAAAATTACAAAAAAAATTTTTTAAAATTTTTTAAATAAATTATTTTTGCAGCGTTATTTTTTTTTATATTTAAGATTGTGTGAGACCTCAAAATTACTTCATTGCTTGGTAGGGAGAGGGAACACACACAGATAGTTGCCCAAAGGCCCCCTTTTATTTTTTATTAATTTTAAAAAATTCAATTCATTTTTAAATTTTAGTCTTTCGCTGGAGAAAAGTTCAAGTTCGGTTTTATGTTCGTTGATGTTCATGGTTTCCCGGATTGGCTGTCCCCGCAACCCCTTTCGCTGGTATCGTCCAAGGTCACTCACTCGTGGCCATCCAGTGACGTAAAGGAGAATATTAGCCACCCCCTCCTGCAAAGTCAGATTGTCGGCCCAAAGCTAAATCTTGGGGCCATGGGTAGCCTAGTGGTTAGAGCATCGGACTCCAGATCGGAAGACCTGGGTTCGACGCCCGACACCAGCAAAAACCCTCCGAGTACACACGAAGTACGTGCTCGTTAAATCAGTGGGTCAGAACGGTGTCGCCATCTATCGTGTTGTGCCGAGCAAAATCGTACTGTCACCTTCATGGGGGCTCTAAGCTTAGGCTAACGACAGCGTAGATCTAGCCCGTTGCCATGATGAATTTCGTGGGCTTCGATCTGACTACGTCAGACAGGTGGCATAAGTAACAACAACAACAAGCTAAATTTTATAAAGAGCGTCAGATAGGGTTGGGACTCGGCATCCTTTCCCCCTTCCCCGCGATGTGGGGGGTGTACGTTACGCCACTGAGGCCATCGCAGTTGATTTCTCTTGATCCTTGGGGTGCAACTGCCCCGCCACTTCTATCGCGTGTCTTCGAAGAAGAAGGGGAGGGGAAGCTGATGCGGAAAATGATGCCGAAGATTGATCGAAAATGCTCGTCAACTTTCGAGCCGACCCTTTAAACCTCCTGGGTGGGCCTCTTTCACGCCTCCAATAATCTCTGATTGGAGGCGTGATCTCTTAGCGGATCTGCACACTGCACTCTTCGTATTCGTTCCGACTCCATTGATTCTTTGAGACAATAGGCCGACGTGACTAGGATCAACTCCGTCGCTGTTCCTTGTACTCCATATGGAGGGTCTACCAATGGACCTGTTACTTTAACACTGAGGATGCCCTCTACGATATGTCTTAACCACAACAGGTCAATATTCTTTTTCATTCAAATAATCAGAGGTTCACACGTGCGAAGAAACGAGACAATAAAAACTGTTCACAGGAGTGTCCTCTCTAAAGATTGTTGAGACTAAAATCGTCTGGGTGTCGGAAAAGGAAAAGGGGCGGTAACATCACATTAGCGGTAGAATAGGCTCACATCTGTTTTACCCCAAGCATGAGGGAAGAATACACGGTCACTTTTGGAAGATTACACTGTCTTATCCGGGCATTCTGCTCAACCACGTACATCAAACTTGATAAGAATTGCCGGGAAATGTTCGTCTAATAAGCCTAGGGTTAGCAATCCCGTGTCATATTTTCAATCGCGGGATTTCGGGATTACATTATACAAATCCCGAGGTCCCGGGATTAGGATTGAGTTATTTATTAAAAATACTTACATATTAGCACAGTTGAAATTACATAATAAAATTGAAAATATAATTAAAAATTGATTTAATATTATTTTAATGAAACAAATAAAAATAATTAATTCATCATTAAAAACAAATACAATTAGTACGTAATGAAATTTTAAAAGAAGCATTTCTTCATTTCTTGTGTTTCTGTAAATAAGTTCATAAAAACACAGCTCCTCCAGCTTTTCATCGTTGAAACAGCTTCTCATTTTAGTTAGACATTATCCTGCCAAAGAAAATGCACGTTCGGACTCTTTACTAATAGGTATTATCGTCATTAAATAGGAGTATGTTCTTTTCAGGTCGTCACCACGTCTCCCTCCATTTTAAAATAAGAAACATTTCTTTTTGAATTTTTGATGACAGTGTCTCAAATCTAATAGATTGAATTGGCACAAATACCTCTTTGATAACTTTATTTACACTCATGTCCATAAATTAAGGATAATTCAGAATCACACAGAAATTCGACTCTAAAATAAAAAATTCACCTGTAGAATTATCAGACACATCTTGAAGAAAAACATGCAAATTACAGGAAACCACCAGATGGCGCGGATGGCACGTCACAATGACGAGAGTGTAAGAGAAGGGTATATAAGGAATGGTGGCAAAGAAGTAAAATTGTTCACAAGCGCTTTAAAAGCCTTTCAGTGCAATAACCGCATAGTTATGGCACAAAGGAAGCATTTGGATGATTTTTTACGTGGTAGAATTATCGGACGACTGGAATGTGGACGTACCCAGCTAGAAGTATCCGAGGAACTTGGAATCGCCCAGAGTGTCATCTCCAGGCTTTGGCAACGATTCCAAGATGATGGTAATGTGAGTAGATGTTACAGCACAGGTCGCCCCGAGTTACAACGTCGAATGACGACGGTATTTGGCAGTTACTGTCAAAAGAAACAGACGGAGCACAGATCATACCTATCTCGTCAGCTCTCTTCAGCTACCGGTACGACAGTTTCAAGGCAGACCGTGTACAGACGCTTAGGGCATATTGGTCTATATGCCCATAGGCCTGTCAGATGTGTTCCCTTACCGCAACTCACTGTCGCCTGAGATAAACCTGGAGTAGAGAGCATGCATTGTGGACACTGCAACAGTAGTCTTGTGTGATGTTTTCTGACGAGTCCAAGTTTAGTTTGCAGTCTGATTCTCGCCGGACATTCATATGGAGAGCGCCAGGTACCCATTACCACCGTTACGGTGGTGCAGGATGACTCGTTTGGGGAGGAATTATTCTTGGTTCCAGAACTGAC